>JAJONR010004057.1:0-64831 GCA_029582245.1 Solanum etuberosum | reverse complement strand
ATAAATGGTCGTATGGTTTCTGAAAGGTTGCAACCTTTCGGAAACAGTTCCTCTTGCCTATAAATACCAGTGATTCTTCAGACTTTTTACTTACGAAAATTTCTCATTTCTTCTTCTTCTTCTGCACAAATTTTTTTCGTGTACTTTACTGCCGTTGAGTGGTTCGCGTCCCAGCATTTTGGGTATCAATACACTGGTGATTAAGATCATTCTATCATGGGAGGACATATTCCAAATCAAACCTCGGATACTAGAGGGGAATAATTTCCTTAAGGGGACACTGTGCATTCAGTGGGCTTGATCTTCTTTCCGTTTTATTTTTCCAGATTCTGGTATGTTGTTTCAGATTTTAGTTTTTGTGAATTAATTTCTGTTCTTCTGTTTTTCACTGGTTCAGCAAACTTTGATAACTTCGTGTTTCTGCAAAGTTTGTTGTAATCAATAGTATTATTTTTAAACACAGATTGGACAACATTAGTGCAGTGCTTGGATACTATACTAGTATAATATTAAGGAGTAGGATTGAGAATGAAATATCGAAAATTGAATAACCGAATTAAATCAAAAAAAATTTGTTAGTTGGTATTCGGTAATTGGGTATTCGGTATGATATTCGGGTTTGAGTTTGGTATGAGACATTAATACCAATTGGTATTTGGTATTTCCCGAATACCGAACTATTTACTTAATGAATGTCATATATCAACATGTTCATTAGTCATTAGTACAAGTCCAAAGAAAAAGTTAAAAAATAAACATAAACAACCCAAATACATGTCTCTTAGTTGTATCAATTTGTTTTTCTTGATGTCTTGTTACTTATTGATCTTCTATTATACCGTGTATCCATATAAAAATAGAAATGATTGGAGAAATAGTATTAACTTTGTATCTACAACTTCAATACGGTATTACCGAATACCATACCAAACAGAAATTTAATTTACGGATTACCGAATCAAAATTTAAATTTTGATATTTGATATCTACTTTTAACCATCAATTACTGAATTACTGAACTCAAAAATTTGATAATTCCGAACCGAATATCGAATAGGGTCAAAACCGCCTTAATCGGGGCGCGCAGTGTGAATTTCAAATTGAAGCTCAAACAGACAGTAGCAGTCAGGAAGAAGCAATTTTCTTGTATCCAAAGGTAAAATGGCGAAACCCAAAGCCCTTTTCAATTCAATTCACTCTGTAATCATTTATTGGTTTCTCCTAATTCACTACTCATACATTTTTCTTTATTGATTGAAATGTGATTACAATTCGATTGTGTGTTTTCTTGTTCGGATTAGATAGATATTTCACCATCACCATGATAATCTGAATTTTTTGGGGGTTTTTCTCTCAATGTGAACACAATAATTGCTGATTTTGAGATTTCGTTATATTTGTAAACTAGGTTAGGTTGGATCATAGATTGGGACAGAAGAAAGACCTAGATGTTAATAGTACCATTTTGATTGATCCAGATAAATTGATCAGACTTCTTCTGTGAATTTTTTTTTCGAGTTTTGCTACTCTTCTACATTGGACCAGTATGCTTCTTGAGGTTGTAATGGCATTAGCTAAAGGAAACATGAAAACAGTTGGCTTAAGAAAAATTAGTTTGATTGGAAAAATCACATTTTTTCGCTGATTGAAGATTCATTGCGGGCTAGTAGTTATTTGGGGAATACAGAGTATTAGTAAGATTATTATATATCAGAAATTCTCGAAAATAGTCTCTATTTCTTTGCGAGGTAGGGGTAAGGTCTATGTACACTCTAGCCGATCTAGACCTCACTTGTGGGATTACACTGGGTATGTTGTTGTACTATCAGAAATTCATGGAAAGGTGAGTACTGATAGTCAAGCTTTTATGTTAGAACTGTTTTTTCCCCTTTCTGTTAACGAATAAAGATTGACATTATTTTGTCCATTATGGTATGATTCTCCCGCGAGTTGGCAAATTGTTTGTCAAGATGATATTTCAGTTAGTAATGTCATTGTTCGACTGATGTGGTAGTCTGAGAGATGATAATCTAATTAAGTTCCGAGCTGGTTAATTTGCTTCACTTGCAATTGGATGATTTTCTGTGGCATTATGGAACCCTGATAATTGTTTTTTCTGAAGGTGCTGATGAATTGCTTGTATTTTGGAGAAATTTACTTTCTACATCTCATGGAAGCTTTATTTGAAGAGGAGTATGCTGCCTTTGAGAATAAAGTGAAACGTAGCGTCTATATTGACAATCTTTCACCTTTGGCTAAGGAATCTGTTGTCAAAGCTGCACTTGATCAGTTCGGAAATGTCATTCAGGTCAAGTTAATCCGAACCTACCTTGAACTAAAAGGGATGGGACGAGCTGCTTTAGTTGAGATGCAGAGTGCAGATGAGGCAAGAACAATCATCTCTGAGATACGAAATTCCCCTTTCATGATCTCGGGCATGCCAAGACCTGTTAGGGCACGTCCTGCTGTAGTTGAGATGTTTGATGATCGCCCAAGGAAACCTGATAGGACGATAATGTGCTACTGGTTGAAATCCAATGATCCTGATTTCGAAGTGGCCACGAAGATGAAGCGTATAGTTAGGAACCATGCAAAAGAAGCCAATTTTTTGCTCAAGGTGAACATTTGCTCATAAAATTGATTTCATGGTTATAATACATTTTTGTCCTAAATGGTTCCTTCTCTTCATGTAGCGTCAATTGGAGGAGGAAGAACAGCTAGCAAAAGAACAGTCAGAGTCCTTGAACGCAATCTACAACAAGTATGAACTCGTTCAACATGTCTTTAACAGTGGAACTGCTACGCGATTGGCAAAGCATTATAAAATGCGTACTGATGTTCGCCAGTAATCAACATTCTCATCCATAAACTTGTAGAGATATAAAGATTCAACTGTTAAACCAAATGACATATTTTGCCTTTTGTTAAGTACTTCATTTCCAGGCAGTAGAAGAGCTTTTTTATGTGCTATCATTCATGTGCTCTTGAATTGTAATTGTTAGCCTAAAATGTACTACTTTACAAGATATCTTGTGACCCTGCAGTCAATTAACCTTTACTTTATTGAGCTAGTATAGTTTTTGCTATTACTGCATTGGCATAATACATAAAAATGTTCTTTAACTTGGTCTCAACTGACATTTATGTCCTCAGACTTTCGGTGTGCATAAGTAAACACTTAAACTTGTATATAATTGAACAAGTAGACACACACGTCCTACGTATGACAATTTGCGGTCTTACGTGTATTATGTCACATAAAACATGTGTGTCTATTGTTCAACTTTATACAAGTTTAAGGGTGTTTTTGGCATGAAGGAAAACATTTTCTGGGGGAAGAAGCTAATTGGAAGCAATGCGAAATTTGATGTGTCACAACAACTTAAATTGTATCATGGTTGTGATCCCTGGTTTGAGCAGAATGTGCATCTACTCCATCTCTTTCATTTCTTTCATGCTAAAAATGTCCGTTTAACGTTGTTTAGTGGTCGAGACATGAGTAAACCAACCTCTTGGAAATCAACATTCAACTATGGACACAGACAAAAATACTAGGTAATTTCTTTCTCATATATCTAATATATATATATATAAAAAAAAACCTTTTCTTAAAAATAAATACTTATAACATCAGTAAAATTTCCAATCAGTAGTTATTAAAATGATTATAAATTATTATTGGAGTCAGCAATATGGGAGAAAATTCATGTACTCTAGTGTATATGTGTTAGAAATAGAAGGGCCAGATTGGAAATTTAGCTATTTAGGTCCACAGACACTTGTCTTTTGCCGACAGCACTAGGCTTACAAATGGTTAACAAATCCATATCATTTCCCACTATTTATTGTACAAACAAAAATTATCATTCTTTAAATGGTAAGTCAGTGAATAATATGATACCCCTTTTGTGAAATCAAAGGATTTTCAGGATCTTGATTCCCACTTTTTGTCTTATGTATGAGCTTCTTTGCAGCTGTTGAAGCAGAAACCTGTTTTGAAAGTTTGGTGGTTGGTCAAGCACAAATCTTGGATCTTTTTGGGTATGAACTGAGGATTTGGGGTTTTCTATATATGGATTTGGTGTGGAAAGGTGATTGCTTTTTGGGTTAAATTTATTCGATGAACTGAGGTTTTGGGGTTTTGTATGAATGGGTTTGGTGTAGAAAGGTGATTGCTTTTTGGGTCAAATTTATTTGATGAAGTGAGGATTTGGGGTTTTCTATAAATGGTTTTGGTGTAGAAAAGTGATTGCTTTTTTGGGTTTGCTGAATCTTGGACCATGGCGGTTCCATGGAGTACAACACTGTGGATGGCTAAGATGGTGTGGATGGCATTGAGTGGTTGGGTAGTGTCTTGCTTGACTATTGCAGATGAGGTTGCTGCCTCTTTTCGAACTGGTGATATTGGTCCTTTTCATGTTGGTTGAGTTATATTGTACAGAAACATCATATTCTCCTTTGTTTGTGAATTGTTGCTTGCTTCTTACAGATTTTGTAAATTTCTGGATAAATATCATTTACATCTGTTTTAGAAGAATGTGGGTTTTCAGGTCACAGTGGCTTGATAGAGCTGAAGCTTCAAGTACCAATGTCTTTAGTACTTTATCTGCAAATATTTCTGTTTTGGCAGCAAAATGATTCAGTTCTTGATGATTTGTGGGCTAAATAGATTATATGATTTCCTCTTAGATAATTCATTTGTCGAAGCTGCACCTGCATCATGTATGTAAAATGCAGCCATAATTCTGCTATGGTGGTGCATTGAATGGCTATATTACATATTGCAATTTGAGATTCTGGTGTGCGTCCTATACGGAGGAAAATGTTTTCCATGAAAAATATTTTTCTCTCTTAGGAAATTGATTGTTCCGTGTTTGATTGGATTACAAAATACATGGGATAAGCTAATTGTACTAGGTGTAGGACACGTTATAAAGATAATGTTTTTGGTGATAGTTTTGGGTGTTAACTGTCAATAGTGATGTCTATGTATTGATCATAACAAGTGAGATTGAATAAGTGTGGGGATATTTGTAAAAGGAAAATGACTTCCACCTATAAGTGTCGGAAGTCATTGTCCTCATTTTGACAGGGCATTTTTTCTGGAATACCATTGTACATTTCAGTTTTCACATCTTACTAAACACAGCCCAGATTTGTCTGCAGCTGTAATAAGGTTGACCTGTTACTAGTTTTCTAAATTAGTGGTTGGGGTCTCACGGGTTCGAGCTGTGGAAATAGCCTCTTGCAGAAATATAGGGTACGACTGCGTACCATTGACCCTTGTGGCCTAACCCTTCCTCAGATCCTGTGCATAGCGGGAGCTTAGTGCACCAGGCTGCCCTTTTTGGCCTCTGATACTTGTTGGCAGCATTCTGGTTGCGCTGGGGATTAGAGTGCAGCCTTAAGTAACTGATTTGGCTAGGCTCATTATTGTCTACTTTGCGCTAAGAAGGCTCACAAGTTAATTGTGGCCAAGTAATGAAGTTAAAGGGTTTTTATCCTAAATCTAGTAATTCTACCAGAGTGGTCTGCATGTGAGATGGACTCAGTAAGAAAATTCCTCCTACGTAATTCCTTCTCTTCCAATTTTGTCATTGGCATACTTAAGGAGAATGTTGGAACAGCTGAACATAACTCTTGAGGGTCACTTGTCTGTTTTATCTTATCTGTCTTTGCAATGAAGTTGGTCAATCATCTCATTTGATCTTTGTTGGATTGATTAAGGTGATTACTGTATACTTTTGGAACTGATCTCATGTCAGGTGTCTTGTCAAGAGTTACTTTAGTTCAGTATATATGTTAGTGTAGGGCTGTCACTCCACCAGTTGTCAGAGATGTAAGACAATAAAATTCCATCTGGTATGTAGAGAAGCCTGTATAATTCCCCATTCCTATGATTGTGTTAGTTTGGAACTGTGAGATGCCATTACCTTGTATCTATTATTGCCATTTTTCCAGTCTAAATCTAAATGAGCTAGTCAGATTATGTGGCTCTAGTATGAGAATCTGTGTATGATGTATGTGGTTGTCATAGGTGACAGAAAGCTGCAGTCAAAGAGGGACACATCCAATCTTAAACCAGTCTACCTTGTATATCATAACTTAACGATTGTATGTCGAAAATGTCCTGAAGGTATCAGTCTATGTACATAGAAAACTCTATGATCATTGAGTTAACTGCACCCACTGGTTTCATACAGGTTAAATAAAATTCAACAAGATCAAACAATGGTAAGCTTAAATAAAGCAATAGGTAGCTCTGTGTTCAATGAATATACATGCGCGCACACAATATCCATCAAGCTCCAACGGGGAAACGGAGAATGGTATGACAGATTAATAACTAAAACTGAAAATTACTCCAAGTGATTTGAGTAAAATTGACAGTCTGGTTCTGTTGGAAACCCACTCATTCTTTGCAATAGAAAGCACTTTGCTATTTTTAGTCTCCTTCAAAAAAAGTCCAGTCTTTTTTCATCCAGGGGATGCAACCTGTACACATCAACCACCCACTATGACCTTAACCAAGTACAGTCTTTTTTCATCAAAATAAAATAAAATTGTATCTATCACCTCAAATCCAAAGACAGAAGGAAAACAAGACTATCATTCTAATAGAATTTCTTTCCATGAATTTGACTTCACGTTATCTGCTCAATGGGGAATTCATGATGCTATGATGGAGGTTTCTAGCAAGAGTATGTTGAAACTATATACAGCAGCAACAGTAGCTATACTACTTAAGACAATTGAAGGAAAAAGCATCAGAGAGGCGAATTGAGTTATTGCATCAACAGTTAGTCTAAAGAAATTGGCAACAACCTTAACATTATCTATTTTAAACTTTTCAATAGGGAAACATAGTTCAAATGTCATCAGAAAAGGAGGGCTCTAAAGAGTAATCTTTAATTCTGACTCGCTATGTTAGTCTCCCAGCTGAGGAATGCCCCGTTTAACCAGAATCATACTGGTGTGACACTACTAAGGAGCAACAACAACAACATATCCAATGAAATCCCACGAAGTGGGGTCTGGGGAGTGTAGAGTATATGCAGACCTTACCACTACCTCGTGGAGGAGGACCCTACTATATGGGGCAAGAAGAAAAAATGAAAATAGGTATGTCCAGTAAGTCCGTATTGATGTCTTTTCTAGTTAGCTCTCTTGCTATTTGTGTGGACCAAATAATGAGTGGAAATGGTAGGTACCAGACAATTAGATAGTTTTTTTTCTTCAGAGGCTGGTCCTACCTGTTTTGATTACATTCTTGATTCTTCCAAGACTATTAGAATATATATATATATATATCAATTGATGACCTGAATTCTACTAAAACTCATAATTTATAGGTGTAAGAATTCCTTATATTGGACGGTGTACATAACTTAAACTCTATTCATATGACACATGAAGCTATTTAATTTGCAAGAGTGGACGGCACCACTTTCTGGTTAATAAATTTCTGAGTCAACCCTTTGTTTACCATCACATATTTTCCTTAGTTTAATTATACTCCTCACTTGGCTCAAAACTAAGAGTAACCTATAATCCACCTACGGGATTGATCCGATCTCCCAACCAAGATAGATAGTCTCTCATCATTGATCTGGATTTACTTTTTTCTTATTACCGGAAATTATACAGTTGCAAAAGTAAAGACACTAGTCTTAAAATGCTGTCTCTGTTAGTTGTTTGTGGTTCACAATCCTTTTATCAAAACCTGCATGACTTTTCAAAGAGGTGTTGACTTGGAGAATGTAGATCCTACTCTTAGTATCGATGGCGGAATCTTTCTTGTTCAATATCATTGAACGAGTTTTGGCTAAAGTTTCTTCAATTGCTGTATATGAGATCAGTCTAGCTTGGAATGTTAAGACAGAGCTAAGGAAACTCCAAAGTACTCTATCCACCATCAAAGCTGTACTTCTAGATGCAAATGAGCAACAGGCAAAGAACCATGAAGTGAGAGATTGGCTGGAAAAGCTCAGAGATGTTGTTTATGATGTCGATGAGTTGATGGATGATTTATCAACACAACTGTTGCTGCAAATGCATTTCCAGAAAAGCTTTAGGAAGAAGGTAAGAAAATTCTTTTCAAGTTCAAATCCAATTATATATCGATTCAAGATTGGCAGAAAGGTCAAAGAAATCAGGGAGCTACTGAATGAGATTGCAGATGATCGGAGAAATTTCCACTTCACAGAACATACTTATGTAATTCCAGCTGAGAATACGAGTAGAGAACAAACACACTCCTTTGTGAGGGCCTCAGATATCATTGGTAGAGATGATGATCAAGAAAACATTGTAAAACAGCTGATAGATTCTCATGATGAGGAAAATATTTCTGTGATTCCTATTGTTGGACTTGGAGGGCTTGGAAAAACCACACTTGTTAAGTTGGTTTATAACAATAATAGGGTTGTTCAGAATTTTGAACTTAGAATGTGGGTTAGTATTTCAGAAGATTTTAGTCTGAGCAAGGTAATTGAGAAAATTCTGAGGTCAGCAACAGGAGAGAGTTTTGACCACCTCGATATTGACCAATTACAAGGTTGTTTGGGAGAGGTTTTGCAACAGAAAAGGTATTTACTTGTGCTGGATGATGTGTGGAATGAAGATCAACACAAGTGGACAGATCTGAGGGAGTTGCTGATGAATTGTTCCAGAGGTAGTAAAATTGTTGTCACTACACGTAGTAAGATGGTTGCTTTGATTACTGGAACAGTTCCGCCTTATTATTTGGGAGGCCTTGCTAATGATGACTGCTTATCTTTATTTTTGAAATGTGCATTTGGAGGACAGGACAATTTGTTTCCTAATCTAGTAGAAATAGGAAAAGAAATTGTGAAAAAGTGTGGAGGAGTGCCTTTGTCTGTGAAAACCTTGGGAAGGTTGTTGTACATGAAAACAGACGAGAATGAATGGTTGCATATAAGAGATAATGAGATACGGGAAATCGAACAGAATAAATCTGACATTTTACCAATATTGAGATTGAGCTATGAACAGATGCCATCACATCTAAGACAGTGCTTTGCCTATTGCTCCATGTTATCCAAAGGTCAAGAAATTCCGAGGGAGGATTTTATCAATCGCTGGATTGCTCAAGGATTTATACAGAGTTCAAATAGAAACAGGAAGTTGGAAGATATTGGTAATCAGTACTTTGATGAGTTGCTATCAAGGTTTTGCTTCCTAGATGTGGTACAAGCTTTTGATGGAGAAATATTGGCTTGTAAGATACACAATCTTGTGCATGATCTTGCACAGTCAGTAGCAGGTGCAGAATGCTTAAATGTGAAACCCAATGCTTTCGTGGTTTCTGAAAGAGTTCGCCACTTATTTTTCCATGCAGAAGATATGTCTAGGAAACATTTCCCCAGACATTTGCTTCCTTTGCAAAAGTTGAGGTCTTTCTCTTATTCTTTTAACATTGGACCTGTAAACAAGTTCTTTGTCAAGACAATGTTGTCAAATTTCAAATGCCTTCGGATGTTAGTCTTGAACAATCTAGATCTTGAGGAGTTGCCAACTTCGATAGGTCACTTGAAGGAATTAAGATACCTTAACCTTAGTGACAATGGTAATATCAAGTTTCTTCCAAGGTCTATGAGCAAATTAGTAAATCTGCACACCCTACACCTCATTAACTGTGAACAGCTTAAGGAGTTGCCAAGAGACTTTAGAAAGTTAATCAGCCTGAAGACCTTGTAATTGACTACACATCAGATATCAGCAGGGATCAAGAGTCAACATTCTTTCACTTCTCTTCAATTTTTGCTTCTTTTCAAATGTTGTTTCCCAAAATTGCAGCCAGAACTGGTGCAGCATTTTACTGCACTTCGGGTTTTGCGTATCTATGAGTGCCCAAGTTTATGTTCTCTTCCAAGCAGTATTAGATATCTGACTTCACTTGAAAAGCTATGGATCTGGAACTGTGAAGAACTTGATTTGATTGATGGAGAAGGAATGTCATGCCTAACAAGTCTTCAATCCTTGCTTCTAATGGGGCTTCCAAAGTTGGTGACTCTACCATTGGAACTTAAAGATACTGCTCCTACAACATTAAAGTACTTCAGAATCGCCGATTGTCCCAACCTGGTGGAGCTTCCAGAGTGGCTGCCGAATTGCTCCTCACTTCAGAGACTGTATATAGAGGATTGTCCTGTTTTGGCATCGATACCTCAAGGAATCTACAGCCACAAAGCCAATCTCCATATAATCGACTGTCCATTGCTAGGTGCATGATGATAATGACACAGGTGCAAGATTTGTCCAACATTAATAAAAGCATGATAAATTCAAGTATCTTTGTTCATTCCCTTGCTTATATATTACAAACAATTGAGTAACATGTCACATTTTTTTCTCTTTAATACTAACTAGAAGTAGCTGTTGCATTAGTTTGTTCTCCTTTGCTCACTTGTTGCTGTTCTTATGAGTTAGCTTGGACAAAAGCTGAAAGAAAGAGAACTTAAAATATTACAAATACTAAAAAGGCATAAAAGGATCTGAGATTGATTGATCCAAATTATAGTAATTAGTGAAGAATGGAGAACAATGTAGAGCAGTAACAGCACCACCATACATATGCAGCTATAAACACTTAATGAGTAGAATAGAGGATTTTAATTACAAGAATAATTAGATTGTAACTATTGTAAAATATAAAGTAGTACAAGTGCGATAGGATAAAACAAGAAAGCTACAATACAAGTCCAAAGTGGATAAGTAGTACGGGTGAATGCAAAAGAGCCAGTTACAGCACATATCACCATAGATACCAACACTTCAGGTGAGTACTCCCATCTCAAGTCTTTGGCATATAATACAGTTAACACAGTTGACATCCCCATAATGTTGTTCATGATCACCCCCACATAGATCTGCTTGTAAAACAAATTGAAGAACAGAGTTGTCAAGAGTCTTAAGACAAAATTACAAAGAAAGAAAGTAAGTACTTTCGCGAGAAAAGATATGCAGACCTCGGAAAATGTCAAAGAAGAAGTTGTGCAACTCTGCTGATTTGCTGAAGATAGTAAAGTTATTGCTGTTATTGCAGTTCTTGCATTGATAGCCAAAGGTACTATGACAAATGATAGGAAGAAAGAAGGCACGCCAATTGCACTCGCCAGTCGTATAATGTTATCCATGATTGGATCTGCACACAGTGTCAATATAGCAATGCCCAAAATCACTTGCAACACAGACTTGCAGATGTCCCATTTCCACAACAAAGAGTGGTTGAAACGTCTATGGTTTCCTCTTTCTGCTTCATCCAAGAACTTGTCAACTTCTCCCCACATCACCTGTAGAAAATAAATTCCAACAAACCGTATCTGTCAAAATATCTAGTACAAGGATGGGCAACAGTTCTGCTAATAGGGTCGGCAGAACTCAATAGCTTAATTTATCCAGAACCAGTAAATTGTTTTTTCTTTTCTATAATTCAGAACCCATAAACTCAAAATCTAAATGCTGCCTCTACTAGTACATATATCACACACCATATAGGAGTATCTAGGTAGAATATATTTTACCTTATCATGATGTTCTTTGGTAGTTTGCTTGGCATTACGAAGCCAATATGTCACACCACGGAGAAACTCATTTTCATCGATCATGTGATCATCATTTTGATCGAAGTCCTTCATGATTTCCTGTACAGAGGTTTTGTGATTCAGGCGTGCCTGTCTGAATTTGACATTTTCTGTTAGCTTCTCCAGTTCTGACGGTGTTAAATAACTGTTATGATCATCATCTAACTTACGGAAGAGCCTGTAACACAATCAGATGATAAAGATTAGTGAGATATTGATCCTTAGGAACTTGTGAAAAACTCTCATTTGGGACAGACTTCAGCTGAGATGTACAGATCAAGATTCTGAGTTCTTTGAAAATATGGTTCAAAACTTGAGAGAATGAATAATGTATACCTTTTAATGGATTCAATGTTGGGGCTACCATCATCATTTCGAAGGCCTTCCGATTCAATTGTTTGGTCCTGAATTTGCTTCAAAACTCGTGGTATGAGCTCTTCAATCCTAACTATATCTTTTTTTTGTCCCTCCGTGTATGCCTTAACTACCTGCATAATTACGCAGCTGCAAAGTGAATCATTTTACTAGCTCAAACTAATCATGATCATATTCCAGCTTCTTTCTATCAACATTCTTTTAATTTGGCCAAGTAAAGGTGATCTTTTTGGTTACAAAACCAGCCCCTAGTGTCTATATTAGTGACAGAGAGCAAAAGGAGGTGAAAATTTGCCTCATCAAGAAATTTCTTCGAGGTGGAATCGTCCTTAGCTTCCTGTATCAACTTCTTGGATCCCTCAATGAACTCTTCTTCATTTATCCTTCCATCTCTGTTTTGATCAAATATTCTAGACAGTGTTGATAGGGCGAAGTCACTGTCCACTTTAACCTTTCCAGATTCAAGCTGTTTTACCAGTTCTTCTAGTTCAGTGACTGTTATTGAGTGGCTCCTATCTTTGTCTGTTTTGGCAAATAATCTGCAAAATGAGATTATCTTGACTTACTTGCTTAACTTAGCATCAAAATGCTTCTACTTTAAATGAATCATAGTAGTCTTAACTTGTAAGTCTTCATTGTATATGGAGATCACTTAAAAGTAAGAGTGGATAATTTAACTCATTATAAGGGTGTCGAAAAATCTTACTACCTTTTAAGCGCGTTAATGTCAGGATGACCCCCTTTAAAGAGATTTCCTCTTGCTTGCCTTTGGATATGCTGCACAAATACTTGCACCAGATTTTGGTGTTTTATGTACTCTAAACTCTTTTGTTGAATCAATGGATTCCACATCTAGACATATCAGAAACACAAACTTTATTCTTGTATCACCCTGGCAGAAATGTAACATCAAAGCTAGTAGGTGAATCAAGATTTTGTTGATCACCTGGTAAGTGAAATATGACAGCAAAAATGTGACTGATACAATAAGAGCAACAAGAATGGTGATGCGCTTTCCTACTGATGAACTGATGATATCGCCGAATAGCATTATTGTGAATGGTGCAAGTGAGAGAAACATGATTCCAGCTATATAACCAGTAAAATTGTTTGTTATGACTCCTCTACCTGTAAGTACCAAAAAAAAGTTGTGATTCTTAAATCTTTTTTTTTTCTTAAGTTCAAGGTAAATGAACATACTCTTCAAGTCCTCCAACTTCAAAGTCGAAGTGGAGGATTCTGCACTATTTGAATTTCCTGAGGTATTTTGTCTGCCAAGTATGACACATATGCCCCAGAGTACAGTAAGATTCAAGACACTAGAACCAACATTGGAACCAAGTGCAGAAGATACTGATATTTGAGCTTTCTCTCTACTAACCAATAGTCCAGATGCTGCAAAAACCAAAGGCTATTTAGAATTTTCATACAAAGGATTGTTTGATGACAGTATATGAATAAGAGTTTATGTTCTCTGCATTGACAGCATCATTAGGTTAGTTGAGCAACTCTCTCTGTCTTTAAACTTTTGGTCTAATTTTACCCGAGACGTTAGGTTAAATAAAGTCTCATTTTCACTTTTCACCGCTAATGGAGCTCTAATCTAAGCGTAATATATAACCATAGTAAAAAGATTGAGGGATAGAAATAAGGCACATCAAGTCTAACCATTTCATGTTAGAATAATGTTAGAGGTAAGGCGAAATACGAAATGATTTACTAATGATAAGGTTATACAAGGACTAACTGAGGGGATATTGAGCAAAAGAACAAAAATAGGATAATACTATATAACATAAATTGTATGAAAAAATGGTTAAGCAAAAAAAAACTAGGTGATTTTTTGTCATCTGTCCGAGTTTTGATGGACCTGGTACCCTATGGCCTGGACATCAAGATTATTAAAAAATAAATGGATAAATGGAGTGCTTGGACAGTTGGACATTTCCATGGAAGAATAAAAAAGGTAATTGAGTATTAGATGAGTAGTTACCAAAGGCCATAACAATTCTTGGCCAAGTTATAAGTGTGGGAAAGATACTTGCACCAAAAATACCAGTGTCAAGGATACTAAAGAGCCTGTTGCTTCCAATGGCCAATACTTTCTCACCAAGAATCAACAAGTATTGAAATGTGACAATCATGAATAGGTACCCTCCAATATTCTCTGCACATGGAAAAAAACCATATATATGATTACATTGATCATCTGAAGGAAGTTCCTTCAAGTTGCCTAGACTTGGATAATTTGACTGATTCTTGAGTTTGTGTTCAACTCCATCTGAGATCCTTTCACTACTAACTTCATGTTCAAGAATTCGACCTTCAACAATGGGGAAAACCAAGATCAACATTGTGACAAAGAAGAAAGAAAATGTAGCAGCCATTCTTGAGAAAAAAATATAAGAAGAATTGTACAAGTTTAAACCTTTTAAAGTTGACTAGAGAAATCAAGTTGCACAATAACACATCATGCTCACACGTGTTTGTTATGATTGGGCTTAAATGTTTTCCAAATCAACTTATTTTTCTCAAGCAAAATGACTTATCTAAAAAAAACATATATATATATATATTTTTCAAAACTCTTTTTCAACCTCACACCTCAAACTTTTCACCATAACTCAAGTTTTGAGTATCAATTTCCAAGACTAATCCGGGATTGAACTCCTAATTCTCCCCGACTTCCGACCTCAATTAGAGGCCCAACTCTCGATTCCCGAATCAGGTTGGATCTCGTTTTGAGTGTCGGGTCCCGGCTCAGGATTTGAAGTCAAATCCCAGATTTGGTCTCGAGTCAAGTGTGAGGTTGGGTTTTGAGTCGGATGTCGGAGTCGAGTTTTGAATCAAGAGTGACGGTCGGGTCTTAGGTTAGATGTCAGGTTTGGATCCCGAACAGATCGTCGGGTTCGAGGTCGGGTGTCGGGATCAGATCCAGTTCAGAAGGCGAGTCCCGAATTGAATGTCGAGGTCGGGTCTCGGTTTGGAAGTCAAGTTCCAGATCGAGGGGCATGTTCGCGTCCCAGGTTGGATGTCAAGGTCGAATCTCGATTCAAAAGTCAAAATTCGAATGGAGAGTCGAGGTCGGGGGTCAGATCCCACATTGGTTGTCGATATCGGGTCCCGAATCGGAAGTCAGGGTCAGATCCTAGGTCAAGAGTCGGGGTCGGGTCCCGCATTGGGTGTCAGATTGAGTCCCGGGTCGGGTGTTAGGTGGAGTCCCATTTCAGATATTTTCTACTCTCTAGCAAAAAATAAAAAAAATATTTTCTAAAAAATATTTTTTATTTATCAATCAAACACTAGAAAATATTTTTCACTCACCACACAAATCTGAGAAAATAAGTTAGAAACCAACTTATTTTCCAAGAAAACATTTTACTTCGTACCAAAATATTAGGAACTATGGACAAAGAAGTACACAGTTTAATATACAAAAGCTAGCAGCCATAAGGGATATGACAAATGAATAATTCATTCAACCTTAACAAGAAATCTCGGTTACGAGCCATTTCGATTTTTTGTCTAAGGCTTTCCCCTTTGCAAGTCACACCCCATTGATTTGACATTTATGAAAATCGAACTGATCCATTCAGTCATAGAATTATTTACTCGATGCATCCAATTTAATTGGGAATATTCTGTAACTAGCTGATTATACGAGGTTTATAGTTTGTTTATAGATAGACTAATAAAAATTGAAAGACTTGGTGAAAACATATTTAAGTGGGAAAAGTAAACAGGAAACTTATTATGATTTGAATTTTGAATGATATGATATTGATCCTTGAATAATTATTTATTATGAAAAGGAAATAATAAAATAGGTAGAATTGACAACTTGCAAATATGGCTACAATTGCTAACATGGCTAGGTGATAGTTGCCCATTGAATATTCACTTATTTGAAAGTAATGCAATATGCCAATAAATAAATCTTGAATAGACTAGAATATAGACAAATGGAATTTCATATAACCTAGATTTAAACTTATCTTATTATTTGTAGTGTAATAAATAAATAAATAAATAAATAAATATTTGGAACCTGTCCCCTTGGGTTTTGGAAAATGTCACATAACCCATTTTGGTTCGACTTTTTTATAATAATTTCATTTCCTAGATGCCCATATATTCTCAAATAAATTGTGGTCCCTCTTTTTTCAAGTTATATGATATTAACTTGATATAAAGTTTTAAAAAATAATTGAAGTTTGAATCTTGTGATCTTAATTAAAAATATGTATATCAAATTATAAAATAAAATGTCTATCAAATTATTTAATTTTATGATTTTAAACGTGTGATTATATGAAAAGTTAGAATTAAAATTTTTTTAAAAAATATTCATTTTCAAACAAATTATAAAGAAAAATAATACAAACAAATAGAATTAGATGGAGCATCAAATCTCAATCATACGAAGAAATAACAATGATCTCCCTTTATTATAATTTATACTAGTCTATATTAGGAAAATCTATTATTTCATTCTTTTTTTCTTTAATTGCTATATACTAAATTTTGTATTTAAATTGGATTTGTAAGACTCGCCTTCCTCACTTTACTCTGTGTTAAAAAAAACTTTGATGCCCTAAATTTCAGTGAGTGCGAGTTGGCAGAAGGAACGCGACTTTCTAATCACATGACGATATCATTGTGTCAAGATTTTCTTTCATTCTTCGGATATAATTTGATCCTTCCGCGATCAAATTTCAATTTATCGAAAGTCTTTAGTGACGTCCTTATGAACACATCAAATTTTATTTGGATGTATAAACGGTATTTCTTTATCCCATGATATTAACTACAATTTTTATTCATATTTGCATTTTACTAGATTGATCTGTATAAGAAATTATAGAAAAGAGTATATTAATTTTTATTAATTGTATTCTCTAATAAATAAGATTGAATCTCGTACTCTAGAGAGATAAACACTATAGTTTATAAAGAAATAACTTCATGAAAAAGCCAAGAAGAGTGAGAATATTGAGAAGTAAATCTACGAAGAAGTAGTTAATTTTCTAGTTCTGAAATAAACAATCTTCATTTTAATCGTCAATTTTCAAAACACAGTTGTATATATATTTATGGAATTACCTATATGATAATTAATGATAAGTGATTTTAAGCTTTATTAGTTGGCTATGAAATTGCAGAATCAATAGAGATATTTAGGTAAATTATGAAAATACCAATGTAAATCCTGACTGTTATTCTCTCTGAGACGAAAGACGATAGGCCTCTTCCTCGCAAATCTCAAACCCTACTTCTGATTATTAAAAAAAACTCATCATTTCTGTCTTTTAAAGATTACATTTGTGAAATTCTCCGGTAGCAAAACTCTATTTTGCACCTAATTTTTCAATTCTTTTAGTTGATTTATTACAATATTATACAATTTACCACTTTACTTGTATAATATTTCGTATTTATTTTTAATTATAAAAACAAATCTAAATCATCAATATTGTAGTAATTGTTATCTTAAAAGACATTCAAACTTAAAATAATATATATATTTTTAAATTTAATCATTTGATAATTTAACTAGTTTGATCCGAAAGTGTCCATCGAAATATCTCAAAGAATTAAAGACAATCTTATAAATTCAATATTAAAATATGAATTTATTCAAATTAAAGTGAATTAGACAAATTATAAAATTTCCATTAATAGTAATTATTTACATTTACTTTGTATTTTTTTTTTTTTTTTTGTATATTAAGGGGATAGAAGCAGCCGCCGGAGTATTTGGGCGTTCATTCTGCTATTTGCTTACTACGGTGCTTCTCAGTTCTCACAATTAACATTTTACATCGCCTTCATCAGATCTGATTCTATGTATGTATCTCTCTGTTCTACTCGGTGCTTTTGGATTGTGTTGTGTTTCTTCGTTTAATCGAATTTACTTCTTTTCTGTGCTTTCGATGTATATATATGTCATACGTGTTCGTTTTTGAACTGATTTTGGGGCTTTTTGGTTCTTTCGACTTTTGGGGATTTGTAATTATGGAGGCCTTTTTTAGGGTTGAACTGGTCTTACTATAATGCAAAGTGATAATTTTGTATTTTGGTGTTGCCCCTTTTGTTTGATTAATGGAATTTCGTGTTACTATAATGTATACTGGAAAGATTTGGAGTTAATGTTTCAATTGTGTTTGTTTGATTGCTCTAACATTAGCTAAAAGGAACCCTCAAGTAACATATGAGTAGTTGTTTGCTCTGCACTTGTCTTAGAAAGACTAAAAATTACTTTTTTTTGTTGATATTCATTGAGTTGCTTCAACTTTGGCTTACAAGCACTAATCCATTGTTTTGTGTTTTGTAAGAAGGAAGTGCAGCCCCTTTGGTCTGCAAGGAATGCTTCGTGCCTTTGATACTAATCGTTTACTCTAAGATCCATATTGCAGAGAAGTTCACGTGTTTACTTCATCGGGCCTCCAAAGTATCTAGTGATGTGGACAAATGTGTTCAAGATCGTATGTTTCTTGCCTTCATATCGTTCTATGTTTCATTACACCTGCCTTTGTTGTGATATTAGAATTTTTGTGAGGGTTAAGTTGAAAGTTTTTATGGTTGTTTTACCATTTTGCTTGCTAAATTTTACAAGTTTGAAAACCCTAGTAATGAAATTGTGTTCATCTTATTAACCCATTTCTATGAAATTCACATAGCTAACTTAACATGCATTCTCTTATTTCCTTTCCTACTAGATTGTTATTTTTCTTTCGGTAGAATGAACTACCCCTCCCAAAATTAAAAAGAAAAAAGAAAAAAAGAAAAGAAGAGAGAGAACAAAGAAGCCCTCAGTTGCCTCCCTGACCTCTTCTTTCTCTAACACTTCTCCCCGACCTCACAACATGTACAAAGTTTCTTCTTCAGTTAGCAATTGCTAGATGATAAAAGAACTTCATATTGCAGTCTCTTTTATCTTTACCATCACACTCTCGTTTGCTTTCAGCTGATTTATTGAAAAACTTACTGCGTCCATGAATTCCATTTCACCCTTTTGTTTCTGATTTTCTCCTCTAGTAAAATCCTTCCATTCTGAGTTCCAGAACTTGTCCTATTCCATTTTCTAATATCAGTTTAAAGATTTTTAAGTTTTTTTTGACTGACGGCCAAAAAGACAGGATCCCTAGAATATGATGTCTTCACCGTTGTCTCCCAAGTTCTGCAGGAAACTCTCAACTCTCTTCTGTGGGAAATTTGACTATATATACACGTACCATGCACACCTAAGTTTTCATTGAGCTACCTGTTATTGCATCATTTTTTTAATTGCTTCTTTCTTGTATGTTTGATACGTGATTGTGTTATGCTGCCTATTGGTGCCTGGCTCCATCTTTTTTGCTCTGTATCGCTATTGGAACTTTATAATGGCTCCTGCCACTCATTTGGACTCTATGTAAAGAAAAAAACTGACTGTATGGACTGATTAATAAATAGTAATAATAAGAGCCTCATTGTTAAATGGTTGTCGAGTTTTGTTTTTCTTCTTTCCCGGCAAAACCTATCAATTAGTGGATATATAAATAAATCAAACAAAAGTCTTAGGTTGTCAAGGTTCAATGTTGATCTGTTACCATATTAGACACTTCTATAGTTGTACATAAGTACACCAGGAGCTTATGGGAGGAGTTCTATAATTTGGTAAGATTGGAAGTTGGGACAGAAGAAATATTAGATTTTCGAACTATGGATGGCTAGAACATGACCCCTCAATAGTCAGTTTCCATGACATGTACATGGTTGATTGATGGAGTTGTCAGTGCTGGTATATAAGTTTTAGAAGAAGCTTTATTGAAGGTTAGGACGTGGAAAGGTCATAGAGTTTATAAGGAACTGGAATATGTTGAAGGCTCAACTTCAGCAGTAGATTCAGTGTTCTGGAAGAATGTGCAAGAAATGAAGTTCACAGTGAGCTCTGAATAAGATCTGTTGAACAATCCTTCTGAAGGGAGATCGCAAAATCCCTGGAAATCCTATGGAATAGCAAGGCTCCCCAAAAAGTAGCTTGTTCTGCACGGATCACAACACATGAGGCACATCTAGACCATGGCAACGTACAAAAAGAATGGATAAATATGTAGCAGATGCTTTTTGTGGGTCAAAGCATGTGAAACCCATCAAACTTCTTTAATACTTTTTGGAAAAAGCTACTTGTGGATCTGGTGTTTGCTCTTGAATATATTTGGGGTACAATGTGTTACGCCAAAATCAATGAATACTTTTGAAAACTGGCAGGTCTGAAGATTAACAAGGCAATGAAAACCTTTTGGAGTATGTTTCGGCATTATATAATATGAAGTGTGTAGAATGGTCATAATCTTAGATTTTTAAGGGCCAACTTGAGGCTGTACACAACTTAATGTATGTGTTCATATTTTATGCTTCTTTGGTAGGATGAACAATGTACATGTTTTGGATTCACTTTACTTTGGACTTCATGGGCGTCTTTCTTTTTGTTTTTTTGCGGAAGGGTAACAATTGTATTATAGTAAAAAAGCTTAACACCCTCTATGGGGTAGCCCAGATGAGAAAAGGAAAGTGCTTCTAGTTTCTTGGGAGTAGTAGTGTATGCCAAAGAAATTTGGAGGGTTAAACATTAAAAGCTGCTGAAATTGGAATGTAGCTTCCATTGGCAAACTAGTTTGGAAACTGGCTATGAAAAAGGAACTGCTATGGGTCAAATGGGTGGATGTTTTGTGTATGAAAGGTGGTCAAAATTTCTGAAACCATAAGCCTCCAGGAGGCTGTAGCTGGTACTCGAGGAAATTAAACTCACTCAAAGGTACAATGACCGGTTGGTATCAATATGTTACATACTTCTTTAGAGCCCGTTTGGATTGGCGTAAAAAAGTAGCTTTTAAGTCAAAAATAAAAAAGTCAAACTTAAATGACTTTTAAGTCAAAAAATAAGAAGTAGGGGAGGCCTACTTTTGGTTTTTAACTTATTTTAAGTCATTTTAAACTTATTTTAAGTTATTTTTTAACCTTACCAAACACTTCCTAACTTATTTTAAGTCATTTTATACTTATTTTAAGTTGTTTTTATATTTGCCAAACACTTTCGGTAGTCAAAAACTGTCTTAAAAGTAGGGTTGACCAACTTTTAAGCCAATCCAAACACCCTCTAACTCCAAATGCCAAGTATTCTGTTTCTAGAAGCTATAATGCTTTGATAGGAAGCTTACCAAGGTTGTGGACTGCACTGTTAGTTTGGAGTTCTACTTTAGTACCTAGACACATATTCGTACTGTGGATAGCCAATCAAAGGAAGCTACTCACAAAGGAAAGAATGACAAGAATGCATATTAACATAGATGATGATCACTGTTGCCTATGTGAGGAGGCACAGGTTGAATTTCAAATTCACATCTTCTCTGAATGCAGATAGTTCATCAGCTTGAAAGAGAATATTGAGCAATGGTCAGGGATTAGACTGCAAATAGGTGATGTTGAACAATTTTACTATGGATAAAAAGGAGGCACTGGAAACAACTTAAGAAGGAGACTGCAGTTGCAGTTTGGGATGCTATGATTTATCACACATGGAGGGGAAGTAACTGGAAACAATTCCAGGCCAAAGTTGTAGATAAAAAGGCTGCAAATATACAGATACAAAAAGAGATCAAAGAAAGGATTGAACATATGACGAACTCATAGATGTCTCTAATCTCTATTTGATCAGCAGTTTTGTAGTTAGATAATGTTACTGTATTGTCAATAGAAATTTGTAACTAGATGTTTTACTCTTGGAGGCCTTAGGGAGCTTGGTACCCTTCCTGGAAGGTGGTCTGTTTCTCTAGGGTGCTTATTTGGTGGATTTTTAGTTTGTTCAATGGTAATATTCACAGTTTATTGCCATTTTTTTGGGAATCGATATCTACCCAAGGTGCTGTTTTGATCTTTTGTCCTGGTGCTCTCTTAAAGGTGCTCCCAAATGTTTGACCTCACAGATTGATCTAAAACCCAGTTCATATATAATGAATGCAGTACCAATGCAAATTCCCTATGCTGTTCGGGAAATTGATCAGTCCTCTAGATTTTTTACTTTTGAGGAACTCTCTGCTGCTTTGATGATATACCCTAACAAATATGTGGCTCTTAATGCATTTTTTTCATGCCATTTGTACTGATTTTTCTGGAATTACTGGGAAATATTGTAGTATTGAGCTATACCTGAAGTTGTGATGCTTATTATGATTGCATATATTTCCTCTGAACTCATATTATTTTGCAGGGTGGCTTACATCAAATATCTTGGTTTCAGTTTCTTCCTCATGAATCTGATGTTAACTCAATGGTGGACAAGAGGTTTGCTATTTGAGCAGTTTAAAGTCCATCTCTCTTGAAGGAACTACCTATAAATCATATTTAATTCTGTGTGTTTTTCGATCTGTTTAAAGGGTGAAGCTGGATAAGAAAGACGCTGCCACATGGCTCGTGCTCTCATCGCATCTACAATTGCAGAAGGATGGATTTCTCAGCACATGGACCAATTCTTTTGTTGGACCTTGGGACCCATCTCAGGGTCTTTACAACCCTGGTATAGATGGTCAGCAAAATAGTTAAACTGTAAATCCCTTTTCAGTTGTTTAACTTCTGCTTGCTTTTAGTTTTCAGATGAGAAGATCAAGCTCTGGCTTTTTTTCCCTGGGCAACATTCATCTGTTGTTGAAAAGGCACAGTCAGCTATATCCAAATTAAGAGGTATGTTATCAATAAATGACACCATGAATATTGAAGGTTCAATAGAGGGCGGGTGAGGTAGACCTAAAATTACGTGAAGAAAATTGTCTCAAATTGCCTACAACTTTTAGGGATCAATGCAGGCTTAGCCTAGAATAGATAATACAATTGAAGCTATCAAGCAAAGGATCCATGTAGGCACTGCCAACTACTTTAGTTTAGATTAAGAATTTAATTGTTGTTGTTGCACTTGTGACTTGACTTAGTTCATGTTAGGCCAAGGGTAAAATTTGGTAGGAATTGCACCAGGTATCTGCTTTGAGCACCCCTATTTAAAGCCTTCCCAATTTTTTTGAAGTATCTCAACTTTAGCCTAAAGAGGAAAATTCTGACAATCTGCTCCTTCTTCTTATGATTATAATGCGTTGTGTTAGAGAGAGTCCCAAGAGTCAAAACATCAAGCCAATGAGCTGTGATAGTCCTACTACACCAAGGCTATCTGCTGCGAGTCCCAAAACTTAGGAATTCAAGATGAACCGTATACAATTCCTACACATATCTTGTAATATACGGAAGTATTAAATAATCAAATGAATTTTAGGAGATGTCAAACAACTCAAACTCCCCTAATTAATGATTTTGTTTGTGGTAAGGGTCTTTTACTTCATCTTTTTTTTTTTGTTGCATAACTCTCCTCTATTTAGTGGTTTGTTTGTGGAAAATGATCTTCTAATTCATCTTTTTTGCGTAACTTCCTCTAATTAGTGGTGTATGGCATGTATAAATATGGGACATATATGTAACAAAAAGCAATGTGAAAAATCAACTATTATTCTGCAGCAAATTGTTTCTCCCAGTATTAATTTCTTCAGGTTTAAACTTCTTGTCTAAAGTTTTATAAAGCTCACTCACTAACTTCGGATTCGCGAGATTGAAGTTGATTATTTATGCGGTTAAACTTAGAATTATATTACTCCAACTATTGCTTAGATAGCGGTCCTAGATGCGGCTGTGACTTGCCCCCAAAATTTAGAGAACCTCCAATTTTAGAGAACTGGGGATTTGTGTCAAGAGACATGTTACTCGCCAATATTTATGGGCCTGAATAGAGTGGAATACACAAACTACTCCTATCACTGGTCCAACTGGTTTGGGATTGAGGCATTGTTGATAGACTGATTGACCAGTTGTCATTGTTTGTTACTGAGTAGCACTTGTCTCTCAACCCCCTTTTTGTTTTGTATTGTACTTTGCTTTTATAATCTTCAACTATCTTTCTGTTACAGTTCTGGCATCAGGTCTCTGGGTGGCTCCTGGAGATTCAGAAGAGGTTGCTGCTGCGCTATCTCAGGCCTTAAGGAATTGCATGGAAAGGTAGTGATTATTATTTCACATGCTTAGAGTTTTCCGCGATCTATTGTTGATTTACTTGTATATATGCTACTTGATATGACAGAACACTCAGGGGACTTTCATATGTTAGATATGGAGATGTATTTACAAAATACCGTCCATTTTCACAGAATGAAGAGTCGTTCAGGTATGTTTATCAATACTTACATTTTTTGTTGGCCTAAGTGGTTGAACAACACGTAAATCAAGAAAAATGATTTTACTATGAGTTTACAGCTTTCTTTGTTACTGTACTATCTTCCTCAACCAATATAGTCGTTCTATTTTATGTACTGTTACAAGTCTGAGAAACAATTCTTTGCCAGTATTTACTGGGTGTGGCACTTGTATCGGCTTACATCTTTTTTTCTTTGCCTAGTTCACAAGCTGCCTGGAATTCATTTTTTTTTTAAAATTGGATACTTACCATAGTCTAAGTGTTATTTGTAGCATTGTTGGTCTCCTTAATGTACGCTAGTTGCTGAAGGTATTCTTCTGGCATCCCAAAAGGGAGATTGTATCTTATGTGGTAAATAAGCCAGGAGTCCAGTTTTATTATGGTTAACTCCTACATCTATCTAATTTGTAATTGGTGCTTTTTTTAAGGAAGGGGCAACCAGTGGTTGAGTTCGTATTTGCTGCTACCGAAGAGGCTATTTTTGTCCACGTTATTATATCTGCAAAGTAAGTTTGATTAGCCTGTGATTACATTCTAAATTTGAGGGAGGGGCTGCAATCTGTCCTTCTGCTTGACAATCTCTTATTGGCCCTGTAATAAGTTTTTATTTCTTCATGTTTTTCTATAGGCATATACGAGCACTTTCAAGTGGTGACATTGATAAAATATCAGAGAATACATCTAATGTCTCTGGCGAGGGGCTTTCAGGTTGGTTTCTTTGCAGAACTGAGTGCATATACAAACAATTAAAGGCTTGGATGTGAATTTCGTTCATCACCCAATAGGTTCTTCCAGAACCTGTGCAATTCTTGCTATCAAAAACTGGTAACCTAATGGAATGTAAGAGGAGCACCCAAGGGTGTGGCCTAGTGGTCAATGAAGTGGTTGAGAACCCTGAGGTCTTAGGTTCAAAACTCATTGGAGACAAAAAACACTAGGTGATTCTTCCCATCTGTCCTAGCCTCGGTGGATAGAGTTACCTAGTACTTGTCGCTGGTGGGAGGTGGTAGGTATCCCGTGGAATTAGTCGAGGTGCGCGAAAGCTGGCCCGGACACCACTTTCATAAAAAAAGAGGAGCTGAAGAAACAAACTGATCCTAAATATAGATTCTTGTAGAAGTGCTAAACAATAAAGGAAATTGAGCATAAACCCAGTGGCAGAACATGCATATTGTTGTTGCACCCCATTATGTGATTTTACATAAAAATCAGTTTTAATGCCTTCAGTGTTGTGGAGAGTTGCACATTTTTGACTTTTTAATTTGTTATTTTGATTAATTTAATTTGCAAAGTCTGCATTTGTGGATTGGAATAATCCCTTGATTTATCTTGGTTTGTAGTTAATTTTTAGACTCGACAATAATGACCTCCAAAATGTCTTAAGGCTCTACAAAATTCTAAAAATTGATTCATGACGTGCGAAAGGAGCAAAGATGTGGGCGGTGAGGTGGAGTTGTAACTTTCTCTACTGTGAAGGTTATGACACATATCATTTAGGATCAAATCTTCAGTACTCCCTCTATTCCATATTAACTGAATTTGTGAGGCAATGGACAGCTATTAAGAAAAACATTCAAGGACATAACTTAAACCATATTTTCCACTAATATCCTTTTGTTTATCCCCCAAGTTATTCTTTAAAAGTAGTGCAATTTATCTCCTAGAAAATATAAAACTTTATTAAAGGAAAGGGCAAATATGGAAAAAGTTTCAAACATTTATCTTGAACTTTGAACAATCTAATTATTTTGAACAATTAAAAAAATCCAAAAAATTCAGTTAATATGGAATAGAGGGGTATTGTTTATACGGGATGTTCTTTTCTGGCGTCGGCACAACTTTTATGGCTTGTGAGTTGTGAGAAGTGCTTGAAACCTATCAAGATAGATATCTGCTGTATGCCGGAATTTGCTTAAATGATACAATATGATTAAGCTATAAATTTTGCTTAAATGATACACAATATTCATGGTATGCTGATATTTTCATTTTATCCCCTTTTCCAGTTATTGTCTCACCTCATGGAATGCGTGGGAGGCTAACTGGATGTTGCCCAGCTGATCTTGTGAAGCAAGTGTATCTCAGGTCAAATTTGCCCCTCTATTTCCTTCTTTTTTGGGTTGTTTTTAACCCCATCCTTCTCTCTCCCTCCTTCTCTTGTTTTGTATACAAAATTCTTTCAAAGTGATAGAGCTCGTCATAATGTGGTGCCTTACTGTGATTCATATTTTACTTGCCATGCAGTTCTGGCAAGTTTAGTGCTTCAAATGGTATTGTTGGGCTACCATGCAATGTTTCTCAATCTAGTTATCAGCTTAAGGGACAGAATTGTTATGTTGAAGTTAACCTTGGTTCCACTGCACCGGGAAACAACAATATACAAGAAAGTTTAAATGTACAGAATAATTCATCAAGGCCTACCATAACAGAAGCCTCTGCAATGGCCAATGTTGTTCAGAGTAAAATACCAGATAACTGTGGAAGAGTGCTTATTTACCCGCCCGAGTCTGTTCTTGTCCCAGTAGTGCAAACAGCGTGTGCTAGATCATCTCTGAAAAGGTAAATTTGTTAAATTCTTTCTCTCCTTACCTTCTTTTTGGGATTAAGTTTGCATATAGCTGATGTGGGAAGGTTTCATTCAACTAGTTACTGATTAAAAAACAGAGTACACTTCTATAAAAAAGATAATAGTAAACTAGTGTACTTTGAAGGTCTGTCAATGGAGTGCTGGAAGACTAGTCACAAATCTGCGACCTTCCACATCAATGACAGAAAATTACTATTTGTAATTTGACCTTCTCACCAAAGTAATGGCCAGATAACCACTCCATCCCCTACAATAGGTTCTGTCTCTATATTTGTTTTGAGCTCAGTTTGAGTGGCTGATGGATTATGGTTACTAAGAGCCTGGTTGGCATTGCTGCTAAAAAATGCTTATTTCTAGAAACTCTTTTTTAAAATAGCTTTTCGGAAAAGTGCTTTTCAAAAAAAAAACAATTTGTGTTTGGCAAATTCATTTGAAAAGTGATTTTGATAAGCAAATAATGTTTGACTAATTTTAAAAAAAAAAGTGCTTTTGAGAGTCAAATTATGTAAAAAGACAAGTATCAATGTGCTTTTAATATTAAGATTATTTTATAGAGGGAAACTATTTTAATATCTAATACAAAAACTTTAATTAAATTTTTATTTTAATTGTTACTTTTTCATTATTTTTTAAATTTTTGCAAAACTATTGTTGAAAAAATATTGAATAGAAGAATCTTTTTACCTATTTTTTTGGATTCAATCTTTAGCTATTATCTTTTTTTTATTTTTTATAATCCTTTAAAGTTAAAAAAATTTCAAATTAAAATAAAATAATACGTAAATTAAGAAAAGAAAAATTTGTTATTTGTTACTTTTTTTTGGGAGGGCTGAAATCTTTAATTGTTACTTTCTATCTTTTTTTTGATCCTCCAAAAATATTGTTGTTACCTTTATTTCTATTTCTGTAAAATAATCCATAAAATAATATATGATATATAAAATATAAATACAAATAATAATATATAAACATAAAATAATAATAAAACTATTATATAAAAATAAAAAATAATTCTTGAGTGAAACTTGAAAAGATTATTAATAAGAGATATATTGGTAAATATGTATAATTCTACTTCTGCTTTTTTGAAGAAGCGGAAAGTTTTAGCTTCTTCCCAACAGCAGAAAGTTGCTTCTGCTTCCTTTTTTTTAAAGCAATTTTTAGGATTTGCCAAACACTTGATTTTTCAAAAAAAAGTGTTTTTTTGTCTAAAAAATAAAGCACTTTTGTCCTCCCAACAGCAATGTCAAGCAGGCTCTAAGTTAATTCAGGAAGTCTTTATGAGGTTTCTACTATGTTAGGATATGGTGAAGCCCAAGTTTCTATACAGGAATCTCTTCTGTTGATCCAACCAGTAAATACTGGGATTGGAAATATGCTCAAACTGAAACTTGGCTGATTATTTTAGTGTTTCTTTTGCTCAGTTGCTTTATCCTTGATCTCTTACTGAGGATCAAGCTAACAATTTTTTTCTTTTTCTTTTTGGAACTGGTAAGTTTGACAAGCTAACAAATTAATATATAGCAAATACATGTCAGTACCAGTTCAATATATATATATATATATATATATACACACACACACATGTGACTATTTACTCAAGTGCATATTAGTGCTGTTTGTGTTGACTAAGGTGCGTTTTTAGTTCAAACATGCTTGAGAATTAATATTTCATTTTTTTCCTAAAGAGTTCTGAAAAAATTACACATTTTTATGTTTTATTCACAGATTCTGGCTGCAGAACTGGATTGGGCCCTCATTGTCCTTTACATCCTCCTTTATGCATTGGTACTCTCAGCTTATTCTTGTTGGCAGTTTATTCCGTATTTTTTTTGGTTAGACTTGCATCTCATACATCTAATGCACAATATTGCAGTTTTGATTTTCATTGCGATGCCAAAGTCAATTCGGTGGATGGTTCTTGGCTTGATGCAAATGTCATACGCTCTAATCGGCGTTATAACAGTAGCAGTAACAGCAATAGTAGTAGTGTTAGCAGCATAAGTACCTCTTCTAGTGATAGTGATTACAAGACCTCAGGAACTGGTGATCTTGAAGCAGATGCTGATTCTTTGATGTGTAGACAGTCTGGATTATCTTCTTTGGATCGATCTCAAAATGACAATCTTAAGACGGTGTGCTTCTTGTATAAATTGAGTTCTCTCTATAATTTGTATCTGTATGAACTGAATGCACTATCTTATATTTGAATGTGTAGTTCTTGATTTGATCTTAACTTCTTTCACTTGCTATGACTAGTGATCTGAAGACTATTGTTATAATTACTTGCTATCTCCTCATTTTGAATTTTTTTCCAGAGAGGTACATGTATATAAATATCTAAGTGTCTTGTCTATCATTTTTTGAGTAAGATAACCATTTGTATAAAGTCTTGTCTATCATTTAAGAATCCATCATATAGGGCTTTTCTTTCTCAGAGGATAGCGTGTAAAGCAGGACCTAGATCTGTAGCTAATTGTAGAAATTAAATTAAGATTTTTTGGTTAGCTTTCTTCTATTTTTCACTTCTATTTTATTTAGTATGATGATGATATGAAATGAGGTTAAGCGAAGAAGTGGGGATTCTTATACCCGACCCCAACTTGTTTGGGACTGATGCATAGTTGTTGATGTGGTTAGCTTCCTTTTGATTTCCCATGTTGTTGAAACTGGACTTGACCAGCAGGTGCCCGGACCCAATAACTTTGGCTTGGACCCTATATATGTGTTAAAAAACCATAAAATAAGTACAAATAACAGATTTTGAATCCAGTAAATCAAATGGGCCGAGGTAGAACCCAAAACACGAACCCATAGTGTTCATATCCTGGGTCTGCCTCTTAAAATTTTTTTGCATGAATTTTTGAAAGGACAAGGAAAGTTTAAAATAGGAAACCAAATTTCCTACTTGCAGGTTAAAGCGAAGACTCCTGCAGGAAAGTTTTGCATTGCTTTTGGCACTAGTTTCCTGCTTACTAATCACACAAAACACTGTGAAGAAGTCTACATTCCACACTTCCCTTTTTGATTGTTGGCAACCAAATGTAACCTTAGTGCTTTTCTTCTTGCTTGATACTAAAAACATGCACAATTCCAGTTATTTATAATGATAGCATGTGCTAAGTGTTCTTTTGATCTTCTCCACTCGATTCTTATGGTGTGTTTTTTTGTTTAAAAGAATTGGCAAATATAACATTTCAAGTTTCTTTGCAGGGCTTTAAGAGGTCGCGAGCTGGGATTTCTGAGTCATTTAGTCAGGGAGGAGCAGTGATTAATCCATCAACAAGTGATTATGCCTCAATGGATGTTAATAATTCCGCAATTACTGAAGGAAATGATCAGATTGGGCTTCAGTGGGGTTGGGATGATGATGATAGAAATGCAGGGATGGATATTCAGGCACTTCTCTCAGAGTTTGGAGATTTTGGTGACTTCTTTGAGAATGATGCTTTGCCATTTGGAGAGGTAGTTATATTGTCCACGAATGATAATCGTGATCACATCATCTTCATCATATATGTTACGAATCTTGTCAAGACCCTGATAATTCCTCAACTTTAAAACGTACAAGTTAAATCTCAAAGTCTGAGAATTGTCAGAATTTAATGTAATGAAATTGATGGGCTTACACTTGTGGGATTACACTGGGTATGTTTTTGTTGTTGAAATTGTTGGGCTTATTTTTGTGAATCTGCCAACCTTTTTTTATCAGATGGAAGGCTGTGCTAATCTATGAAACTCTGGAAACCCAAGCACTTTTCTCAGGTGTAGGAATGATCCAGTAATTTCATTGCAAAAACTCAACTAGTTGATTCCTTAGTGGATATTTATATACAAGACTGTGATGGCTAATAAATGCCTGCATCTTGCGAGATGAATACAAGTTACCTTGTTGTAGTAAATATTCTTCTTTTGCTTTTCTCATCAGGAAATGAACTGATTTCTCCTTTTATTCTTGAAGCCTCCAGGAACTGCAGAGGCTCAGGCTCTTATGTTTCCTGCAGCAGATAGTGTGGATGTTAGTAGCAGCCCCTGTCCTTCGATGATGGATGTGCAAGATCAGATTCTTTTGCCAGTAGGTTTTTCATCCTTTGATAGCTTTAATCAACCACCACCCCCAGCAATTCTGGATGATTCACTGAGCAAACATCAGGAAGTTATAAAAAGTGCTGCAGTTGCTAATCAAGTAAACAGTGCTTCAGCATCTATTGCTGGTGAATTCAATCACTTAATTAAAGCTGAAGCTCTCATGTCATTCGCTCCAGAGTATGGAGCAGTTGAAACCCCTACAGGGGAGAGCTCCCATTCGATTTTCAGGAACCCCTATGTTCCGAAGTCTCGGGAAGTGGAGACTGCGAATTCAAGCTCAAATAGCTATGTCTACTCAGCAACCCCACCTTTGTCGCCTTGCTTTGATGCATGTGAGGAGAAGTCCGGTGTGACTGTAAACCTCAAAACAGGTACTGGAAGGCATGATACAAGCTCCATTGTTCAATCAAAGAAATATTACACTCATATTGAAAGTGGAAAAGAGAAAAACGACGATAAGGTATCTGGTTATGTACGTAGTTGTACTACACATGAGACTCAAGTAGCACAGTCTCCGTTTTCTGGTTTCAATTCGACAAATTCTGTTAAATATATCCACAATAAAACCGATAACGCCAGTGAAGGGCTACTAAAAGCAGGCAGCTCTGGTCAATCAATAAAAACTGTGCTAGCAACAGAAGTTGAATGCCTTATGTGCCAGGCATTTATGTGTAAGATACGGCATACACTATTATCTTCAAGCGGCTGCCTTCCTATAGGCATGAGCAGGATGTCAGGGAGTACCAATAGAAACCAGTCACAAGGTGAAGCAGTGGTCACTGTGGACAATATGTCAAGCAAATCTGAGATGAAGAAAGAAATAATACCAGTTAGGATAGCTGGCGATATTGATGGAGGATTACTGGATGGGACCCTTAATGCGCCAGTTGGTGTGTGGCGCACTGTTGGAGTTTCTAAGGGAATGAAGCAACCAACAGCTGGTTTAGAATCTTGCCACTCTGTTCAGCATAATTCTTTCATTGAGGATAGTATGCTAGCTTATGGGCTAAGGCAACCACTTCAGGAACTCCTAGATGGGATGGCTTTACTTGTGCAGCAAGCTACATCTTTTGTTGATGTTGCACTAGATGCCGATAGCAATGATGGTTCTTATGGTTGGCTCGCACTGCAGGAGCAGTGGAGGCGTGGCTTTTCATGTCGACCATCCATGGTTCATGCAGGTTGTGGGGGAGTATTGGCTTCCTGTCATTCGCTGGATATTGCTGGTGTGGAGCTTATTGATCCACTTTCAGCTGATGTAAGTTTTTTTTTTTTTAGTAGAAACATTTTCTTAGCCTGCTTTATCTACTTCCCTAGGCTACAGTGGCTTATTTGTACTTGTGGTGTGAAGTCTTGTGAGAATGCAACAATACCACGGATGACCTGTTACTCATCATTGTGATACTGTGGATAGATTGGGGTGTGCTCTCTGATAATCTTGAGGAAAAGAACAGTTAAATGAGATTGTCATAAATCTCCTTGAGTGTAGCTGCATAGAGATGAATGAATTGCAGTCTGTCTATCCGTGTATTGTCATCTCAATGCGTTTCTCTAGATGAGGGTGATTACTTTTTATCAATGAAATAGAGTGTAGAAATTTGTTATTTTCTTTAATAGTTCTATCTCCCCAACGTATAGTTTTCCTTTTTATTAAATTTAGGTGTCACATTTGTTAGCATCTGAGTCAAAGGACAGTTCTTCCTCAATTGTGATTTTGTTTCTTCTTCACATTGATTAGCATGTGACTGCTATTATTGTAGCTTCCTTGGGTAAACACCCGAAACAAATTGTAGTTTGAATGGTCAGAAGATGCATTTTACATGTTGCTAAGTTTTCCACATTACATATCTTTGGGTTTCTCTCTCCTTTCACAATCATACTTAATATGGAAACCTCTTCGTTCAGGTTCAGGCATCATTTACCCTCACTCTGCTGCAGAATGATATAAAAGCAGCTCTGAAATCTGCTTTCAGTACTATGGAAGGTCCTTTATCTGTTGTTGATTGGTGCAAAGGTCGCAGTCAATCAAATGATGGGGGAATATCTGGTGACGGTTTTTCTGCAGAGTCCACTGCAAGTGCAAGTGAATGTCGAGATTCTTCGAGTACCATATCATTGTCTGTTGGAGAACCTATAAGTCCATCTCAGTCCTCTGCTGGTGGATCATCTAGTTTGAGAGGTATGTATTATCATGGTCATACTGTCACTGTCCCACAATGGCTTTTTTTTTGATAAAATCTTTTTTTGTTCTCAGATGGAATTAGGGCGGATGAGGCAAGTGAGCGCAGATTAAGCCAAGACACTTGTCTATCAGAGTCGGAGCAGCTACCAGGCTCAAGGCTTAGGGCAACATTGGCTGCAGTACCGTATCCTGCTATACTTGTTGGGTATGTTATTTTTTACTGAAGTTGGTTGATCCTTATCCATTCCTCTTTTTGGATTAGTGAGCATTACAGGTTGTGTTTGCTCCATATTTCAAGTTAGTAAATTTCTTTGTTTTTTATATGCTGGTCTTGTTTACCCCTGCTTTGCTATTAACAATCTCTATAAGAAAGGCATGGCCTTTTTTGTTGTGAGATAACTTTTTATGCTGTGATATTTGAAGTTGTCTTTCATAGAATGATTGCTTGTTTAACCGCATACCTTGTTGTGCTGCAACTTTTTGGAGGGACTTCAATACCGAAATCCAGATGTCCTCTCTGGGATTACTTTTCCAAGAATGAATATTTTCCTTTTTGCATTAGAGTTTCTTAAATAACACCTTCCAGTTCTGTAGTTTCTCTTATCTGCATTATGATTTTAGTTCATAATCACTTTTTCTTATTTGCCTTTTAATATCAACTAGTGTCAGAACGACAGATAGAATCTCCTAGTGTTTGTCTCAAGAATTTGCAATGACCAACTTGAGTATTACAAAATGCAGGGCCTTACTGCCTTTCCCTGAAATGTTTCCACTATATTATCTTTTTTGATTGACATATTAGGTTGATATGAAGCCAGCTTCACAACAAGCAGGTTCAACTCGTGCACTGCATAAAATAACTATTTTGATGGAAACTCCTCTTACTACTTTCTTGTATTTTTTTTTACATTTTGTATTCACAATACAGTTTGGGACTGTGGCATAGTTGTTATTGTTGTATTTCATATTCACAATGGTGCGTGTGTGTGTGATTGCAATATAGCTCTACAATTGTCACCACTTACTAGTTCTAGAACTTTCTAATGGATTACTTTTAAGGCTTCAACCTTGATTACTCAATTAAATAAAAGCATGATGGAGCTGCATTTGGTTCTCCTATTCACTTATTAATGTAAAGGGCTCACTGATCAATGCAAAAACAAGTGTAGAGGACTTCCCAGACATTGTATTTGTGATAGTAAATTTATTTGAACCACTTTTTCTGTTTCTGGCCTTAATTTGCTACTTGAAGGGAGAAATAATGTCTTTTGACATTGCAGATATCAAGACGATTGGCTTAAGACATCACCTAGTTCTCTTCAGTTCTGGGAAAAGGCACCTTTTGAGCCTTATGCGATGCCCAAGCATGTAAATTTTTTAATATCTTCAGGCTGTTCTCTTGCTTATCTCCTCAACTATTATTTTTCCTTAACCATTTTCCCCAACATTTCAGATGACATATCACGTTGTCTGCCCAGACATCAATGCTCTAACAACAGCTGCAACTGATTTTTTCCAACAGCTTGGAACTGGTTAGTATTCTTAAGTGTCATGCTGATCGGAAGATAGTATATTGGTTATGTTTATGTTATTGAAAATAATATAATGGATGCTTTGTGTTTTAAGAAGATAAAAATTCGGTATCCTAAAAGTGTAAATCTGCACTAATTTCACAAATTGGCCAATTCTTATTTAATGTTGCTGCATTTTGTAACTCAATCTGCACGTCTCTTTCATCTTGAAGATGTGGACAAGTTACTAATTTGAAATAATGATCTTTTAATTGCACGAAAAGATGAAATCAGAGATAGAAAAATGATATTGAATTAATTAAAAAAAAGTGATTAAATTATTGCTTCTCATATAAATCCAGCTTCGTAACTGTCCTTGACATAGATAATGGTAGTTGTTTGTTTGGGTTATGAAATTTTGTTACCTGATATATTTTGAATGATTTATCCGCAGTCCAATAAACTCAGTTCCAATTTTTTATTTTTTTTGATTGACTATGCTTTTCTCTTTTAGTTTACGAGACATGCAAACTGGGAACTCATTCGCCTCAATGTATGGGAAATGAGATGGAGATAGATTCCGGCAAGAATGCATCTTCTGGTTTTGTTCTGATTGATTGCCCCCAGTCAATGAAGATAGACAGCAGTAGTGCATCTATGCTGGGATCAATCAGTGATTACTTTCTGTCCCTATCCAATGGATGGGATTTAGAAAGCTATTTGAAGTCTCTCTCAAAAGTTCTCAGAAATTTAAAGCTTAGTTCATGCATGACCATGAATCCGAAAGAAGGAAGTACTGGTCCATGTACGGTAAGTTGTGATCCTCTTTGTTTGTCTTTTTTGTTCCTTTTCTACTTTCTCCTTTCTATCTCGCTTTTGTTCTCTTTCTTTTCCCTCTTTTTTCTCTATAGCACTAAAACTGGAAGATGCATCTTTAAAGTGAACTTCGTTGAGTCCTTCATTGATTGGTGGAGATAATTGATTTTAGATGTTAGGGCAGTCTACCACTTTCTCTTGGTAAGGGGGCATTTTTGTATACTTAACCTTCTTTGGCAAAGCAAAATGGGAAGAATAGATTAAACCAAAAGAGTGATTCCGTGTTAATTTTTTGGCACATGTACTTCATAAGTAATTTACTTCTGGATAAGAGAATGCAAAAGGAAAAACTAGAAAGTACAGTCAAAGTAGAACCTTTCCCACTGCCTTTGGTGCCTCCACTACATAGCCATTTGTTTTACTATGATTGGGCTTAACAATAATGTTTATGATGCCAAACCTTGGGATCGGGAAGTGTAAAGTTGATAGTGAAAGAATAACTTGCACGATGACCTAGTGTCTTGGTGTGCTATGATATAGTTACCCCAATGTGTATTTTCTTTTGTACTGGTCGACTTGGTCACATTTACCTGAGGCTAGTGAAACACTCACTAGTTGGATGAGCAAATAGAATAAGGGATATTCATATATGTTTCGTCTTAGATAGGGATTAATATTTTATAGAAAGATACATCTGTTAAAGGTATTAGTCAACTTTAAAAATGATAAAAATCTAAAGTAGAGCAGCAGCAGAAGTGATTGGATTCACTAGACACGCCAATAGCTCAGAAGTTTTCTATATATAAGAATTTATTCTGAGTTCTGACCAGTTCAAAGTTTGAGAAGCTCAAGTAATACGCACATTTTTTTTTTGGGAAAAGAGAATGAGGTAACTCTTTCTAATGCTAAATGGCTCTTAAACTTCTGGTTGCATTTCTGAAGCAATAATTACTGATAGTTCTCTTTTTTCTTAGTTTAGGATATCTACGTATTTCATTATTTTTGTCTTTGAATATACTGATATGAAATATCTTTACTATAACCCTATCAACTTTTATGCGGTATCAGTACAATATAATGGCCTTGAATGAGAATTTGACATGCTGTTCTGTTGGGACTTTGGTCCAAATGGGGTGGAAAGAGATAACTGGAATTCATATAGCCGACCTAACTAGTTCAGGATTGAGGGTAGTTGTTCTAAGGTTATTTTCTGTGCTCCAAGTGTTGCATATTTCCAGAGTTGCAAATCCTTAGAATATCATATTCTCAAAGTAAAAATCTTAGAAGAAGAACATAGAATATCTGATCTAAGCAGAGTATTATATGTTAGGGTAGTTTAGAGAAGCTTATATCTTATTGTATATTTGAATGTCAAATCAGGTGGTATACGTGGTTTGCCCTTTCCCTGAGCCTCTTGCGGTTCTACAGACGGTGATTGAATCTTCTATTGCTGTTGGATCAGTGGTTCTTTCTTCAGATAAAGAGAGGCGATCTACGCTGCACAATCAAGTCGGGAAGGCCTTAAGTTACTCAGCAGCTGTGGATGAGGCACTCTCAAATGTTTTAACACTTTCTGGGTTTTGTATCCCTAAGCTGGTATTGCAGATTGTCACTGTTGATGCAATTTTTAGGGTTACAAGCCCTGCTCTGAGTGAGCTTGTCATACTGAAGGAAATTGCTTTCACAGTTTATAACAAAGCCCGCAGAATATCTCGAGGGTCCCCCAGTGACATGGTTCAGTCGTCATCCATGCCCGGTAGATCTCATCCAGTTCTGATGCAAATGAATTCCCCAGTTCCAGGGATGTGGAAGGACTGTGTTGGTCCTCGAGGCATAGGAACTTCCCTTCAGAGAGAGGCTGACCTTGATGCAAGCCTAAGGCCTGGTAGTTGGGACAACTGGCAAGCATCAAGAGGGGGAGGTCTTGGATGTGAGCCAAACAGAATCGGGGATTTTTCTTTTCAAGATGAAATTCGTTATTTGTTTGAGCCCCTTTACATTCTTGCTGAACCAGGTTCATTGGATCGTGGACTTTCATTTCCGATGTCGGGTAATCCAATGACTGAATCTTCAAAGCTTTTGTTGGATGATGGTACAAGTGGAAGTTTTATGCAGAGTTCAGCTTCTTCAGGTGGTGGAGACACTGGACTGAACACTCAGTCTGAAACATCTGTACCAGATGGTTTTGGATCTGCACATCAAAAATCACTTCCAAGCCTGCATTGTTGTTATGGTTGGACTGAGGATTGGCGCTGGCTGGTGTGTATATGGACAGATTCCAGGGGAGAATTGCTTGATAATCATATATATCCATTTGGGGGAATAAGTAGTAGGCAGGATACGAAAGGTCTGCAATCTTTGTTTGTGCAAATTCTGCAACAAGGATGTCAGATACTTCAGTCATGTCCACCTGAGGCAGCCATTGCCAAGCCTAGGGATTTTGTCATTGCTCGTATTGGATGCTTCCTTGAGCTTGAATGCCAGGGTAAACACTTGTCATCAATATCTTGTGCTTACTGTCTACTTTTGTTACATCATGATACTCATCAGTGTTGAATTTTGATGAATCTGACTTGCTGTCTCCACCTTTAATTGCGACAAATTTTCAGCTGATCTATTTTTTTTTTTTTTTTTTTTTAGCTGTGGAACAGACAATTTAATTCTAATATGTCTGTGTGGGATAAGATTATATGTCACTTTGATGAATGTCTTGATAAAGTGTAGCCTTTGTTGGTTTTGTTTTGAGCGACTAAAATGAAGTTTTTGCTTGATTTATCAATCATCTGTAGTGTTGCTGAAGTTGCTTATCTTATTAATGCAATTTTCTGGATGCAGAATGGCAGAAAGCCCTGTATTCAATTGGGGGATCTGAGGTGAAGAAATGGTCTCTGCAGCTAAGGCGATCTGTGCCTGATGGAATGACTGCAAGTAGTAATGGGACGTCCTTGCAGCAACAGGAAATAGGTCTGATTCAAGAAAGAGCACTTCCTTCCTCCCCTAGTCCATTGTACAGTTCTCACTCGAAGGCTTCCTCTTTCATGAAAGGTGGCTTAGGTCAACCATCCACAAGGAAGCAGTTAATTGGTGGACAGGGTGTAGTGGACAACTCCAGGGGCTTACTTCAATTGGTGCAAAGCATTAGTTTTGTCTCTCTTTCTATTGACCATTCCTTACAGCTTATGATTCAAGCGGACTCAACAAGTCATGGTACAATTCCTCTTTTCCTTTTCCTTTTTTTGTTTTTTCAGACTCCCTGTTCTCTGATTGAGTTGACTCTCCTTTGGCTTTCTTTTAGATTCTCTTATCTAACAACATGGGCTGTAGAGGAGATACTATTTCTAAATACTTGACCAATAAGAGATAAAATGCATTAGGCTACTTGTAAGCATAAATTCTTTAAGATACACTCCTGGGGGGTGGGGGGGATTGTTTCTCTAGTTGGAAGTGTTGAAACTTGAAACTATATTTTGAGGAAGTAGAGGGAGGAATAGTGTAGGTTAAGGAATTGTGGTTGGGATATGGGTTACCAAGGGAGTAAAGTGGGATAGGGTAACCATTGCACTTCTGTGTCAGGTTCTTCTTTTGGGTAGTGGTGGTGTTGGGGCTTACCATATGAGAATCCATTAAAAAATATTTTCTTTTGATTTGTCATCAGTTGACATTTTTATGCATGGTTATTTCTGTTTCATACTTATGCATGGTATAAATTTTGCAGGGATAAGTCAAAGTAGTGGCATTATGAGTCAGCCAGGTTATCTTGAAGGTTATACTCCAGTTAAGTCCCTTGGTTCTACGTCCACCTCCTACATTCTAATTCCGTCACCCAGTATGAGATTCCTACCTCCTGTCAGTCTTCAGCTACCCACTTGCCTGACTGCTGAATCACCACCACTCGCCCATCTTCTCCACAGCAAGGGATGTGCCATTCCCCTTTCAACAGGTTTTGTGGTTTCAAAAGCAGTACCTACTATGAGGAGAGATGTAAGGAGTATCTCAAAAGAAGAATGGCCCTCAGTTCTTTCTGTCAGCCTCGTTGATTACTATGGTGGCAGCAACATCATCCAAGAAAAGTTTTTGAAGGGTGTTGGTAAGGTTGGGGGAAGGGGTACAGGCTCGGAAACAAGAGACGTTGAAATAGCGACTCACTTGATTCTTGAGAACATAGCTGCAGAACTCCATGCTTTATCATGGATGACTGTAAGTCCGGCATACCTGGAGAGAAGATCTGCTTTGCCTTTTCATTGTGACATGGTATTAAGGCTTCGAAGACTGCTTCACTTTGCCGATAAGGAAGTTTCTCGGCAACCTGTGAAAATCCTAGTTTAGGATATGTGTAAATTGCAGCACACACACAAACTTGTTCAAGCCGTCCATCCTGTGAGCATGGGTCTTTGTTTCATTATAGAAACAACTGTAAACACAAAGTGCATATACTAGTTCGCTGGAGGACATCCTTTCTGAGAAGTGTTACCTTGGGATGAATTAGTAGTTGTAGGATAGTAGATTGTTATTTTGTACATAATGTCATGTAAACTATCACAGGGATCCAAAGAGAGTTGAGTACACAATTCTTTAGCCCTTTTAAAAATACTACCAAGTGATTGAGTCCTCATTATCTTTACAACATTCCAAGGCACTTCATGACAGGATGGTTTTACTAGACAGCAGATTTGTGACTAGTTTTTTTTTTTCTTTTTTCTTGCTGAATAGCAGTGCTTAGTGCATGGGAAATGGGATCTCAAGCAAGTTAGTTTGGAGAAATGATGTGTCACCTGTATTTTGAATCCTTGAAAATGGCAAAGTTTTGCCCTTGTAGTTTCCATTTAATTTTCTTTGAGGGGACTTCTCTGTTCTTGTTTTACATTTTACTGTTGCTAAATATAAACAAAGAGGGAAGGCATGAACACTACCAATCTCAAACTAATAATAGTGATACTATTTATCATTAATGACAAGCTTTAACAGTCATACAACTGCTATATCATGTTTAAGACCACAAGTTTCAGAAGTTGTATAACAATACAAGTGTTCAGAAGTTGTATAACAATACAAGTGTTTGTGATATGTTTAAGAACACAAATTTTAAAAGTTTCTCATTCTTTATTAAATGTGAATATGACTGGAGTAATAGATGCTGAATTTTACTAGTGGATTAAAATGTGTTTTGTTTATATAAAAAGATCATTTGTCATTTCAAAACTCAAATGGGCAACAAAAATGACAATTAACATAGCATATTGTAAAGTTGATTTTATGCAAGTATGAATAAGGTAACCAACCACATCATTACTAATGTTGGATTTTATGAAAGCAAACTAGTCTCACTTGTTGTCTCCATTAAATTTGGATTCGTGCCAGAATATTTCGGGCTTTATACCTAAGCGTTGAACTCGAGATCTCTAGAGCTAGCTTATATTTTTTATTAGCCAATTGATCTAATAGTCTCCAATGTGCCAAGGCTTGAGATGTTGAAGCTTTTTCTTGCTCCAGTAAAGCTCAGACATTTTTTCAAGTTCTGCAAATCAGTTTTTAAGCTTCAAACTAAACTTCACTTCAGTAATCAACCCATAAAGCATTATTCTTTACTTCCCAGAGTAGATTACACATGTAACCAAGATGTTTCCAGGTCAAATAGGATTATTTCCAAGCTAAGCAAAGAGGGTCAGGTTGATGAAGCAAGGAAGCTGTTTGATAAAATGTCTGAACCAGATGTGGTGTCATGGACAGCGATGATTTCGGGTTATATAAGATGTGGGAAGATTGATAAAGCAAGGGAATTGTTTGGCAGGACTGATGCAAAGAGAGATGTTGTAACTTGGACAGCTATGCTTGCTGCCTATGCGAGGACGGATCGGATTCTTGAAGCTGAGATGCTTTTCAATGAAATGCCTGAGAAGAATATGGTTTCATGGAATAGTTTGATTGATGGGTATGCAAGAAATGGTAGAATTGATAAGGGTTTGGAATTGTTCTGGAAGATGCGGGAGAGGAATGTGGTTTCTTGGAACATGGTTATAGCAGGATTGGCTCGGAATGGGCGAATCAATGAGGCAAGAGTGCTTTTTGATCAGATGCCTGAGAAGAATGTGGTGTCTTGGACTACAATGATAGCAGGGTTGTCAAGGAATGGGAGAGTCGACGAGGCTAGAACACTTTTCGATAGGACTCCTGAACGCAATGTGGTTTCCTGGAATGCAATGATTACTGGGTATACACAAAACTCGAGACTTGACGAAGCGTTTGAACTGTTTGAAATGATGCCAGAAAAGATCGTGTCTTCGTGGAATACAATGATCATGGGATTCATTCAAAATCGGGAACTCGGCAGAGCTAGAATATTGTTTGATAAAATGAGGCAGAGAGACGTGGTTTCTTGGTCAACAATGATTAATGGCTACATGCTAGAGGGGAGAAGTGAAGAAGCGCTAAGAAATTTCTATGACATGCAAATGGATGTTTGGGTGAAACCAAATGAAGGAACTTTTGTGAGTGTTTTGGGTGCTTGCAGTGACTTAGCCGGTCTTAGTGAGGGAATGCAAATTCACCAAGTAATTAACAAAACAATATATCAGAAGAATGAAGTTGTCATATCAGCACTTATAAACATGTATTCAAAATGTGGAGATGTAGCAACTGCAAGGAAAATATTTGATGATGGCTTGAGAGGCCAGAGAGATCTGATCTCTTGGAATGTTATGATTGCAGCATATACTCACCATGGTTTTGGAAGAGATGCAATCAATCTCTTCAAAGAAATGCTGCAACTTGGATTCAAACCAAACGATGTGACTTACGTGGGATTGCTTGCTGCCTGCAGCCACTCAGGTTTGGTGGAGGAAGGGTTGAAGTACTTTGATGAGCTTTGTAGAGACGATTCCATAAAATTGAGAGAGGACCATTATACATGCCTTGTAGATCTCTGCGGTCGAGCTGGAAGACTCAAAGAGGCCTTGGTTGTTATTGAACGGCTTCCAAGAACAGAATCAGCATTCATTTGGGGAGCTCTTCTTTCGGGTTGTAATCTTCATGGAGATTCAGAAACAGGTAAATTGGCTGCAATTAAACTATTAGGGATCGAAGCTAAAAGTTCGGGAACCTATTTGTCGTTGTCAAAATTGTGTGCTTCAAAAGGAAAGTGGAAAGAAGCTGCAAAGCTGAGGACACAAATGAAGGACAGAGGATTGAAGAAGCAACCAGGTTGTAGCTGGATAGCAGTTGAGAACAGAGTTCATGTATTTTTAGTTGGTGATACATCTCATTATGAAACTGAGGTTATTCACTCATTACTTGGAAACCTTCATCTGAAAATGAAAAGGACTGGTTGTCCACCAGTAGATGATTCTTCAGAGGTAGAAAATTGTCCTATTATCTACTAAGTTTTTGTTCCCTCCTCTTCTTTTCCTGTTCAAGTTATGAACATCACTACTAGTGTTCTTCTCCTAATACTGTCGTTTACAAATGTTATTTTGATTATATGATTCCCTATATGGTGTGCTGGTACCTCATTTTTTTGTTCTTACAAGGTAGGCTCATGCCCGGGCTCACTCGTGAAAAGGTTCTAGCAGTAAGATAAAGGCCTTTTTCTGAGATACCCGCTCTTGAGTTTAATCATACCTACTAGTAAGCACAGTAGATACTCCTTCATACAAGGCACCAAGGTCAAATCTCAAGTTAATTGGTTTTAGATTTGCTCTACTCGATGACATTCAAATAACCACTTGTTGGTGTTCAGTTTTTGGCAATATAATATGTATCTTCACTTTGAGGAGACGGCAAATTAAGAATTAGTGATGATGGAGACACTTTGATTGCTTAAGTTTTCTCTTCATCTTAAGTCAATTATATACTGTCGAATTTTTCAACTTTGTAATTAGTTGCCCCTCATGCATTGATATGGAATTTTTTCTACACATAGATTAGAGTAAATAAATAAAAGAAAAAATATATATATATACTATTTTTTAATATTTTTTTTTCAACTTGCATTAATATTTCATCTATCATCATATGCATGATAATTATTTTACTAGCTTAGACTTTGGAACACATGCTTTTGTCCCTCCTCTGGATAACCAAAAGTTATTTATTAATATTTACTAAAAAAGAAAAGAAAACATTAGTGGATGAACTATTCAGAAGTGTTACCAAGTTGTCATACAAAGTCATTTTTAAATCCAAGTTGTAGAAGTCATGATATACTAAAAATGCCATTATAAATAGTAGTATAAACTATAAAGTTGGCTGCCCCTTCAAATTAGCATAATTATTACTGAGAATACCTATATAAATATTGGCATAACTTGTCTATAAATTTGGATAGATAGTAGCTAGTTTCCTGAAGCAAATAAGAAAAGAGAAGATCATTCAGAGATGGCATCAAACTCCACCTCAGTTCCTCTCCTTACTCCTTACAAAATGGGGAGTTTTGAGCTCTCTCATAGGTACTGTTTAGTTTTTGTTTTTATAACCATATGGTATTCGGAACCCATTGGCTAGACTAATTCAGTATTGGTGCCATGTGGGGGCCATTAAAGGGGGAAGGATTAGGATCTCCCTCAAACCTGAGACCTCTGGTTAATGGTGAAGGGATCCCATCCATCTCACCACATTCCGTGGTGGTAATTGTGTGAATTTCAGTTTACATACAAATACTTCTTGGTTTATCGTGTACTTTTTCCTTTTGCATGATTGAGAAACTGACACATATATTGTATTATGTTGTGATATGCAGAGTAGTGATGCCACCAATGACAAGGAACAGATCATACAATAATACTCCACAGCCACATGCTATTGAATATTATGCTCAAAGAGCCACTAAGGTGGGTTTTCTCATTTCTGAATCAACTAGTGCTTCGGACATCTCCAATGGGTAAAGAGTTTTAATTTCTGTGTATATGTTTTTCTGTTTATGAAAAACTTTATATCTTAAATATTTTTATTACAGATGCTGTTTGTAGAAATTTGTAAGCCACTAAATATCATGCGCAATATATAGTGTTAGAGAACTCCAAATTCTTGAACTTTGAAATAGAATGTGTTCAGACAAAAAGATGTACCTACCTTATAATTCATAAAGCCGATCCTAACTATGTATATTGAGATTGAGATTTTAATTATTGTTGTATTTGGAGGTCCCCAAATATGCCTGGAATTTGGACTGAAGATCAAGCAGAGGCATGGAAGCCTATTGTTGACTCTGTTCATGGCAAAGGTGGTGTCTTTTTTTGTCAGCTTTGGCATCCAGGGCGACTATCTGATTCAACTCTCAACAATTTCCTTATCGCTTGGAATGCAGGTAATAAATTCATTAAATTAACTTGGATTTGATATATTGCTAGCTAGATTCTCACGTTTGCTGAGGGTAATTTGGCCTAGCCTCTTTATATGGACTTAGGCAATCCTTGTCTCTCGATCTAGCTAGCTTATTGTTCTGCCTTTGTGAGCTAATGGTGGACAATTTTCAGTTCTTGAGCTTATTTTTGCGATTGAGTTATGTTCAAGATCCATTCTTTTGATATATGTTACTAATGGAATAACAATAATGAATGCTCTTGTATTTTGTTCTTTACGATGTGTAGTACCTGACGATGGTGAGTACTTCAGACCAACACCAAAGCAACTAAAAGCTAATGAACTCCCTCTCATTGTCAACGATTTTAGAAATGCAGCCCACAATGCCATTGAAGCTGGTAACTTATCCATTATTTTAACACAACTTTAGGACATTGCACAACTTTTACTTGATAAATGGTCACTTAATTAACATGTTAGCATTCCTAATTGAAGGATTTGATGGAGTGGAGATCAACGCTGCAAACAGTTACATAATCGATCAATTCTTGAACGATCAAGTCAACGATAGGACCGATGCATATGGTGGAAACATTGAGAACCGTTGTAGACTTGCTCTCGAAATTATAGGAGCAGTTGTGGAAGAAATCAGAGCAGACAGAGTTGGCGTAAAACTATCTCTGTTTTCCAAAGTTTACGGGAGAAAAGACTCAAACCCAGAAGCTCTGTCGACTTATTTGGCTAGTGAACTCACTAAGCTCGGAGTTTTATATCTACATGTGTTCGAGCCAAGGGACGAACCTCGTTGCCTAAAATCAATTAGGAATGCATTTGAAGGGACACTTATTGCTTTTGGTGGATACAATAAAACCGAGGGAGATGAAGCAATTACTGAAAGTTATGCTGATTTGGTGTCATTTGGACGTTTGTTTTTGGCAAATCCTGATTTGCCTAAACGTTTTAAAGTGAATGCACCATTAAACAAGCATGATAGGAGCACTTTCTATAGGAGTGATCCAGTTCTGGGCTACACTGATTATCCATCTCTTGAAATTGCTTGTTAGGTTATTATATTTTGGTGAAAAATAAGAGAGCTTGCTTCTAAATGATAAAGGGGCTGTTGTTTTCTCAATAATAGAAAACTTACTTTGTATGATGTATGCAATATTGTGTACTTTTATCCTAGGTTGCTTCCTTGGACTCTTCATATGCCTTAAAAAATAGACACGAATTCGACAACATTTTTGAAGAGGGCAAATAACATAACTTTTATCTTGTTGTTTGGTAAGATGACTGCTGATGATTTACTAGTTAACTTCCTGGTTGTGGGAGTGTGGGGTGGATACCGGGCGGGTTGAAGGTTATGGGGGTGGGAGGGATGCGGGGCGGGTTGAAGTGAATTTTAAAAAAAATTAATGCGGGGCGGGTAAATGTGATTTTTTGCGGATTCAAACTTAATTTTAATTTTTACATGTTATAAGAGTGATAGAACATTATTTATCAAGATAATTTTTTTAAAGCTACTAAAATATTAAAGATAAAATGAAAATGGTTCAATAAAAAAAAATACAATTTCCTACATTTTTTCCAATTGACCTCTAAAACAAAAAGATTTTAAGTTATTATCTATTAAATTAATATAACTTAATGAAAAAACGAATTTATAATTATGAATTTTATTTTTAGTATCAGAGTTAACTAGAAAAAGAAAATATTAAAAGAATTATGCGGGGCAGGTTCATGCAGGGGGTCTATGCGGGGCGGAGTGGGGTGGGTTGAAAATGAAAAACAAGTAGTTATGCGGGGCGGGTTAAAAAATTTGCAGGTTAAGCTCAACCCGTCCCGCCCCGCCCCATTGCCATCCCTTAATATTCTTGACCATTATCGTGCATTTTTTTTATTTCTCACGCGGTGTTTGGTACTCATATTGGAGCCAGTGTTATCAAAAGCAAAAAGCACAAAGAACCTCTAAGGTTCGTTGAGGCTTTAAGCCCAAAGTGCAAATAAAACGTGAGCTTTAATGAAGAAAAAAGTATAAAGGCTGACAAAATAAAAATATATATGTTTAACGCAACACTAATAATTTATAAGCATGAATAACAAATATATGAACAAAAAAATAAAAAAATAATCACGATAAAGTGAAAATATAAATTGCTTAGTGTCATCTCTACAGAAGAGGTTCGTCGGCAAGAAAAAGTATGCCTTATAACCTTGATGATGACATTGAAGCGCACATTAAGCGAGGTGAAGCGCTGACCTCGCTTTAGGGCTTAAGCGCGCTTAAAATGTGCTTTTGATAACACTAATTATGGCTTCAACTAATTTGGGGCTATATTAGGCTCATTAATGGGAAAATACTCCCTTACGAGATTATTCACATACCAGAAACTCAAATCCGAGACCTCTAGTCCATCCACCGTATAACTATAGAATCAAGTCTTCTAAGCATTAGCCTCAATAAGTTGTAAAACTTCAAATTTGTTCAGATTTAAGCTGATGTGTATAATTAGATGAGGTGATATATATATATATATATATATATATATATATATATATATATATATAAACTAGTATATGGACACGTGCAACTCTTCCTATTCTCCAAACTATTTATTTCTCTTAATTAATTAGTCTACATTTAATTATTCAATGCAACTCTTCCTATTCTCCAAACTATTTAGCAATAAATAGCACACACTTAAATTTGATTAATGAGTAAATCATTAAGGGCTACATTTAAATTGGACTTTTGAATATCTGCAGATACACAAATCTCATTTAAATTTAAATACAATTACTACTATTTCAATTAGATTAGGGATTTCATTTTAATTAAATAGAAGAGAAATAATTGTAATCTAACTTTAAACACTCGTTTTATTTCTCTCCATTTTTATTCATGTGGATACATTCACCTCAGACTACTATTCTACTTTGAACAGAAACAACACAAAACAATACATACAAAGATACATATTCCAAGCCATAATAAATGTCATTATTTTTTATTATGGATACATTCACCTCAATTCTCACCCATGAATTTCCGTAACATTTCATTAATTTGATTGGAAACATAATAAGTATCATTATCTTTTAGTTGGAATATGAATGCCAAAGAGTGCCCTCTCTTTTTTTGTGTGGGTAATTTAGTGATTTTACATTTATGTATATTAATTTGAAGAGATAATATATTTTTATTATTATTTAATTAAATTAGATGTTGTATTTATTACATTTTGATTAAGTATAAGGATAAAATTGTAATCTAATTTTGAAGATAGGTGTTTCCCACTTTTAGTAATATATATGGTGATTAATTTAAATATTTGAGAACGTGAGCAAATGTTTTTCAAAATTTGAACCGAAAATGTCAATAAGCCCACCCATCTTATTTGACCTGTCAACATCTATGTTTTTCAATGAATGTGGTTTCATGGAATAGTTTTATTGATTAAAAGTTTCATTTTTCTTAAATTTATATAATCAGCCGCCCCTCATGCATGTTAATTGCGTGGGCAAAGACCAATTATCTTGTTAAAGTTTCAACTTGCATTAAATATTTCATCTTCATGATAACTAGCTTGGACTTTGGGACACATGCTTTGTTGGACAGCCAATATTTTTAATTGTAAGTCTTTTTTTTTTTTATAAAAAAAGTATTAAGCTCCGCTCATACATTGCTATTTCTTAATTCTTCCGACCAAAGATAATGAGTCGGTATAACCTCTCACAAGTTTAGCCATAAGAGTACACCGGACTGTGTGATAGTAGGAAAATTAAGGATTTCGTACTTGCAAGGATGAGTTGTGGCTTGTGGAAGAAACAACTGGTCTGTTGGAAAGTTCCTATATAAGTTGTCGGATTTTTTTTTTCAAGTTGAGTTCCCTTTTATACCTTCCAAGACATAGAGAGGGTAGGTATAGGCAGAGGCGTATCTAGAGGGGTTTCTGTGGGTTCACGTGAACCCATGCTCCCCTCTCTAGATCATATATAGTAGTGTTATATTTTTTAAAAAATATTTAAATATAAATGTGTGAACCCACGTTCAAATTACAATATAAAAATACGACGATGGTTGGTGCACCTCTCTAAGTGAGGATAGAAATTTAAATCTTGTATCTATATTGTTTTTTGAGTAACACCTCTCCAAGTGGTTATGGGTAACACTTTTGACGTTTCAACTAATTTTTCTTTTATTTTTTTTTGCTTTAATATTTCAAAGTTCAAGAGTGTTACATTGAAATTCCTAAAAAAATTATATAATCAAATCAAATGTGTATATTGAAATTTAAATATTATCTATTTTGGACCTATGATTTTTAATATTTAACGGTTCATATTACGAACCTAAAGGTCAAACCGATCAATTTTATATCTTAGATGCGTTTTTTCGTAATAGTGCACTCATCTTTTTGAAATCCTGGATACGTCTCTGGGCATAGGGGTGTGCATCGGTCGGTTCTATGTATTATCAATTTGTTTTATCGGTTGTCGATTTTTAAATATGCTAACCAATAACCAAACCAATAAAATATGTTTATCGATTTTTGATTTTCGATTTTTGATCCTTAATGATTCAGTATTTGGTTTAACCAATAAGAAAATGCTCATCAAACAAATATATAACTTCTCCAATTTATTTTTGGACAGATTTGAAGAAGAAGGCAAGAGACAAATACTTCAGATTACTTTAGATGGGCAAACTATTTATTTTAGTTCATACATATATCAAATGAACTTTGAGGTGGCTAACTTATCTTTATTCTTAGATTTTATATTCTTGCATTACTTAAGCATCTTCATTTGTAATATCATCATAAAAGAGTATTATAAACTCCGTGATGATCATAGAATACCTAGTTTTCTCTAGTTCTTATTTTCTTCATGCTTGTTAATTAGTAGAGATTTGTTGTCTCATTAGGATTAGTAAGGTAGGGCCTAGCCCCCCTTACTTGTACTTATTTCTATTTATATCTTTTATTTAAAAACAAATAAAAAAAATAAAACTTCTCCAATAATTTAACGCGACGGGATGATAATGTAACTTCACATAATGCTCATAAAATAGAAATAGTAGTAACTAGCATGAAAAGAAATATACATGTCTAACACAAATAAAAGAACTAGGCCAACGATGTGAATTGAAGGCTAAAAAACAAAGGTAATAACCACTAAGCAACTGATATTAATATTTATGTACGGGTAAAGTAGCAAATCACTACCTTCTTAATGAGTTATCGATTTACTCAATAACCCAATATTAAAAAATCAAAACCTAACCGATAATCCGATAACATTTTCTTTTTTATAAAACCATTAAAAATCCGTTAACCCAGTAACTCAATAGCAATAAACCAATAACATTTTTATCGGTCCGATATATTGATCGGTTCAATTTTTGCATACCGCTATGTAGGTAGAGCACTTTCGCTTTTTAAGCTTTGATTTTTGGCATAAAACATAAAGGCATGATGCATAAATATGCCCTTTAACTTGGTCTCAACTCATATTTTTGTCCTCCAACTTTGGGTGTGCACAACTCGACACTTAAACTTATATAAAGTTGAATAAATAGACAAACACGCACTACATGACATCCTACGTGACAATTTGATTTCTATGTGACATCCTATGCCACGTAGGACTCATGTGTCTACTTGTTCAAGTTTATACAAATTTAAGTGTCTACTTGTGCACTCCCAAAGTTAAATGACATAAATGTAAAACGAGGCCAAGTTAAAAGACACATTTATGTATTATGCCAAACATAAATGTGCCCTTCAACTTGGCTTCAACTTGCATCTATGCTTTCCAACTTTGGGTGTGCACAAGTAGACACTCAAACTTGTATAAAATAGAACAAATAGCCACATTCGTCTTACGTGGTGTCCTACATGACAATTTTGTGTCTTACGCATGACATTCTACATATATTATGCCACGCAGGACGAGTGCGTCTACTAGTTTAATTTTAGACAGTTTTAAGTGTTTATTTATACATACCTAAAATTAGAGGACTTAGATGTTAGCTAAAGCCAAATTAAATAACATATTTATATGTTATGCCCTTGATTTTTCCATCCACTTGAAATGGGAAAAGGCACTTAAAAATTAATTAAGCACTTTTATATTCTTAATTAGGTCATCTATTCTGAATAGTTTTCATACAAGTTGTTAGTGGTTACCATAATATTTTAGTGAGAGTAGACATTTAAATATTGACCAAACTTGTGTATAAATTTTGATATTTGCTAGTAGTTTTTAGTGAAGCTAACAAGAAAAAAAGTTCATTGAGACTGAGATGGCAGGAAAATCCAGCCCAGTTCCTCTCCTTACTCCTTACAAAATGGGAAGTTTTGAGCTCTCTCATAGGTATTGTGTAAATTTCTTAATTGTGTTACTAGAAAGTGCTTTGTTTTTGTGTGACTAAGAAATTGAAGCTTATCTTGTATTATATGCTGTGATATGCAGAGTAGTGATGCCACCAATGACAAGGAACAGATCATACAATAATACTCCACAGCCACATGCTATTGAATATTATGCTCAAAGAGCTACTAAGGGGGGATTTATCATTTCTGAATCAACTAGCGCCTCTGACATTTCCAATGGGTAAGTTATCTCTCTCTCTCTCTCCATTTTTACTATATGATATCTATAATTTGGCACCAAATATTCCGTAACAAGTAGATACTTACGGGGAAGCATAACTGTCACGCCTCGAGCCTATATCCTGAGCGTGACCAGCACTCAGAATCATTGCTGGTTCCAAGCGAATTCTTGGCTTGGCTTACTACTCTACTGAGACTATGAACACTATGCGGAAGTTTTTAAAAGATAAGCTAAACAACCGATGTAGAAAACATCTTAGTTGCGCGGACTCTTCACTTTTAATTTGATGCCGCACCCGTATCGGATTCTCCAAAAATACACTACTTTTGGCGAATCCCACACGCACCCGTTGACATTTTTAAAGAGTCCTAGCAACATAGGAAAACATAACTCAAATAGTTTTATGAATAATAGTCTGAAAGTAGAGATGTTTGAGAAACAACTGAAATATAATCCAATAATTTGACTCATCTAATCCGTCTATGAAGCTTTTATTGAACTAGGGATAGGTGTCGGGACAAGACCACAACTACGTGAACACTCTACTAAAACTGTCTACTAAATACTGAACGAAATAAATGAGCTGGAACCCTCCGAAAGTAATGAGGTCTCACCAAAATGTTGATAGGAAGAAATCCTAGTGAAGTATTTGTTGCCGATCCTGAGCACCTGAATCTGCATTATTTAAAAATGCAGCGCCAAATAACGTCAGTACATGGAATGTATGGTGTGTAAATAGTTGAATGAAACACTGGTTAAACTGAATACAGTATACTGAAAGAATAACTCAAGAAATAGACCGTGAAATAGATAACTGAAAAGTAAAGTATGCAAGTGTACTTTAACAACCAAGGATTACAACATAAAAGTATGCAATAGTAGCAAATGCTGAATATAATATGATTTACTTTTCTTAGCGATTTTCTCTAACCGAAAATCACCACTATGAGTATCATGACGATGCAACGTCTTGCACACGTTGTTAGAGTCATCCTATACCTTGTCAGGGTAAATGATGAGCTTAACTAATGGATCCAATATCTAAGCCCTTACCTTGGGATTTATGAGATGTCGCCCGAATCAATGGCACGATCCTATCCTACGTTGGCGGCGCAGTTATGGGGCTTAGATTATTTAAATCCTTACCTAACTCGGTGCTCAATACTACTCCCAAAATAATATTATAATGCTCATAAAAATCTTTGTATTGAGTTAATACTAAAAAATGCTTCTTTTCTCTAAAACTGATTATGCTCTTCTTTAGAACTAGTCATGCTTTTCTTGTGAAAATAATGCACTTGAAACGATTAATGTTCCCTTAGAACTCTTTCTGAATTACTATTTTAAGACTTTAAGTTCACTTTGATTATGAAAACAATGCACAATAGAAAATATGTCAGGGCCTTCAAACAACTCTTTGCTAGATGGGGTTCATGTGATATAAACAATTAAGGATCATCAACGAAATAAAGTACCATAGTTTCGGTAACAAAAATCAAGAATCAACAATAGGAAGTATAGAAAAGTCGAAAATCACGCATCATAAAGTAAAATCCTAGCTTTTGGTCTTACTAATTGAAATTTGTATGTAGGGCGTGAGGAAGAACTCATTCACTCACTATTCTAGCCTTACTAATTATGGACACGTGTGTTGTACGTGTATTCCTATCAAGTATTTCAAACTTTGTAAAATGACATGAATATTAGTACAACATAATTGTGTAAGTATTTCCAATTTGAAAGTGAAAATACAATTTTTCATGTGAAAATATATGTTGCAACAATATAAAACAATTGCGAAAGACGCTATAATGTTACTCTTGAACAATATACTTCAAGTAGAATATTGAATAATCTTACTGATTTATATTACTAAAATCTAAATAAAATGAAGCTTAATTATTCTTATAATATTACAACCAAAATGTCCAAAAGCAAAATTGTCATCACACCAACCATTTGAGTTTTAACACTGTAGAAAACTACCATCAATATAGATTGCTCATATTTAAGAAAATTATTAGGCTTAGTGTCGCACAAATATAATAAATGGAACTCTCATTTTTATTTGAAAATTAAGTTGTTAATCTCATTCATACAAATCGTAGAAAAACTAAAAATAAAACAAAAAGAGTGAAAATGAACAATATATGTATGTGTTCGCAACAATATATTAGATAGACGATAAAGTAACACAATTAAAATCTTTCATTCAAAGTAACAAGTTTTTAGCAATCTTTATTTAAATTAATTTGAATTTAGACAATTGACAATATGGACATCTGAGCATATTGCATAAATTATTCAAGTACTATCAAACTTATCATACATTAATAGAAGTTTTGTCGATTAAGTAACACTTACAAGAACAATAACACAATGACAAATAAAAATAAATTCTCGCAACAATGCAAAATGATACAAGAATTACATAAAAATATGGATTGCATACCCAATTTAATTTGGACAACCATACCTTGACTTCAAAATGGAAAAGAAAACTTAAAATTATGAGCTAATAAACAAAAGATCTCAAGGGATACGTCATCTCTTCTATACTTCTAATTTCAACTATTCTACTGTAAGAAAACTTCTCTTTTTTCATGATTTCATCTCTTATACTTCTAACTTCAACTATTCTATCGTAAGAAAGCTAACTTCAGAATGATGTCATATGTTCTTCTCCTCAGTTAGCTTCTTGACGATATGTTATATCATTATCTAGGAAGAAGATTAGAGAACCGTAGATGACAAAAAAGAAAAGAATATGATGATCTAGGGACAATCAAATTGTGGCTATAATTTACTAGTATTTATAGTGATATTTAACTCTCTTTTGATCACGTACCAAAATTCAATAATGAGACACATTGAATCACGACACATAAATTTATTTTTGTTTCAAAATTCAAAGAGTCACTGAATTGGAAGAGTTTCAATAATGAGACACATTGAATCATTACACATAATTTTTTTTTTTTTTTGGTTTCAAAATTCAAAGAGTCACTGAATTGGAAGAGTTTCATACATTGTTTTGTCTTCTACTTTAATTAAATTGATTAATCTAATCAATTATAATTATAATGTCATAACACAAGAATTAAAGTATAGTTGTTGGGCTTCATATATATCATTATGTAATTAAAATATTAATATTTAACAAATTTAGTAACCATATTTTGATTTAGTGGAGGGGCAAAATGGTAATTCAACTTTGAAGGTTGGAGTTTCCACTTTTAATAATATACTAGTCTCTGGACACGTGCGTTGCACATGTGTTCCATGTGAATTTTTATAGATTCGTTAGAAAAATTAAAATTTTATGCAAATTGTGTGAAGTGAGTAATATTTTTTAATATGCGTCAAGAAACACCAAATGAGGGGAACATTGTAATGTTTAAAATCAATTCCTTTGAAGCTACCATTGGTAAATCAATTCCGTTGAAGCTATTATCGATAATTTTTAAACTTTGTTTAGTAGTTAACACACTTCCAATAAAGTCACATGACTAATTTGAACCAAATAACAATACAGACTTACGATAATGATAAAAAAAATCATAAAAATTAGATTGGTGAAGTCTAATAGAGAAAACACACACAAAAAAATAGAAGAAAAATAAAGCATACACATCATTCGAAAGACTTTATTCATATAGATTATAGATAGAAAGTAAATATAGAATCAATAAGTCATCCATATTCGGAATTTGGAAGCTACAAGTTTAAAGAGGAAAAATAAAAGGCACAGACCATGAGAAAGAAGTAATTGCACCGACAAATCCTATAATTTACAAATTATGTATAACGAAGTATGCATCATATTTTCTCCAGAATAAGATAATACTTATTTCTGACAAAAGTAGAGACAAAATTTACCAATTGTGCTTGACATCATATTCATTGCTTCACACACCATAACATATATATATATAATTTGTCTAACAAAATAATAAATCAAAAATCTATTTTAAAAGCTATGTCACTTGAGAAAATATTTATTTTTATGATACGGAGACACCATTTAAAATTTGTGAATTTAAAATTTGAACTTGTATTGTGTTTACTGTAATTCATTACATTAGTTATTTATTTGCTGAATAGAAATAAACTCGAAAAAGCGGACAAACACAGTTACCATCTAGCAATAAATACGTGAAGAAAATCAATATCATATATCCCCATAATGGTATATAGAAATATGCCGTTTGAATTTCATGCTCTAGATTACTGTAAATGCATGTAAATATCTCTAACTCTAAATACTGAATTAACTAAGAGAATTGAAATTTAACGACAAAAGAAATCTTAAAAATTATCAATAACTTATCAAACAGGATGAATAAGCATATTTCTCGACAAAACTTGCTAACAAAGCAAAATAGATGTACACTTATCAATTCAGCCCAAACGTTTAAATTTGTTGTCTGATTTTATAGCTATTTCTTTTATAATAATAACATATCTCGTGAAATCCGTCTAGGGAGTGTAGGGTCAAAAACCTTATCTCAATTCAGAAGACCCTCAACTTGAGTCGAATATAGCAAATCAGAGTAAATATGAAAAAGAAAAATGACAGTGAAGAGAATATAATATAATATAATATAACAACTATTATGAAAACAATAACAAAAAAAAGAAGTGCAATAACCGAAACACCATAAAAATAATTGGTGGTAGAAAGCAAAAGAAAGACAGTACAAGAATAAAAGTACTACTACGACAGACACCACTAAGCCTAAACCCTTCGGAAAGAAGAGAAGACTCCACTACAACCTTCTACCTTAATCTTCGATCTCCATGTTTAAGCATTTTTTTGTAATTGATGAAATCAGTTTTTTTTTTCTTCTGAGCTTTGAAAGGCGAATTAGCTTATGTATTTGCCAATAATAATTTTACCTCATGCACATGATATTTATAAGCCAAAAGTTTACCTAGAATTCTGTAGAAAACTCAAAAGTTATGTTGGAGAATGAAGAAACATTCTTAAAATGCGTTTTAAAACACCTTTTCATTTTTAGTATTTGATATAATATAATATGATATAATTATTATTTAATATTTAATTGCTTAGATATTTTATAACATTTTGAATTAAGATAGGGGTAAAATAGTATTTCAACTTTTACTTTTGTGGCTTCCCACTTTTAGTATAATATATGATAATATACCTCGGAGAACAAAAATTCTTGAGAAAACTTGATTGAGATGCTTGAAACCTAGGTTGCTCCTTTTTATTCTTGCTCTTTGCTTGGTGAGAAAGATTATGTGAGAGTATTCTGAAGTAATACTATCATATAATCCTCAAATAGGTACAAAAACGTTGAGGTTTAGGCTTAGAAAGTGCGAGAAAAGACTAAAATAGCCCCTCTTAAAAACTGTCGGAACCCGTCTACGAGGTCATCTATGGTCGTGGTTTAATCTACGGGCCATAGATCCCTCTCCTAGAAATCAGGCTGAATTTATGAGTTTCTGAAGTTTGATCTACGGCACCAATCTACGATCCGTAGTTCCATCTACGGGCTGTAGACATGGTCCGTATAGATCAGGCTAAAAGTCAAGTCTCACTACTTTGATCCACGAGTCAATCTACGACCCGAGCTGTAAACACCATCCGTAAAAGTCAGAAGAATTTCACTAACTCTGAACCTGGTCTACTAGCCTCATCTACAGTCCGTGGTTCGGGCTCGTAGATATGGTCCGTAAAAATCAGAATTTTCTGGACTTAAGATATCTGGGGTATTACAATAACAATCTATTTTCTGGTAAATACATTACGATCTGTTTTTTCATACTTTCAACATTCAATTCTAGCTAGTCTTACACCTTCTAATCGACCTGAATTGCGTACTGATGATGATTCATAACCGTTAGTATATATGAGATTTATTTTTTTAGTTACTGTTGTATTTGAAGGTCTCCAAATATGCCTGGAATTTGGACTAAAGATCAAACAGAGGCATGGAAGCCCATTGTTGACTCTGTTCATGGCAAAGGTGGTGTCTTTTTTTGTCAGCTTTGGCATTCAGGGCGACTATCCGATTCAACTCTCAACAATTTCATAATGTTTTGGAATGCAGGTAATGGATTTAATATAATGCTAGCTAGATTCTCATGTTTGAGCTGACGGTAATTTGACCTAGTCTCTTTATATGGACTTAAGCAATCCTTGTCTCTCGAGCTAGCTAACTTTTATGGTTCCGTCTTTATGAGCTAATAATGTTGGACAATTTTCAGTTCTTGAGCTTATTTTTGTGATTGAGTTATGTTCAAGATCCATTCTTGTGATATATCTTACTAATGGAATCACAATAATGCATGCTCTTGTATTTTGTTCTTTACGATGTGTAGTACCTGACGATGGTGAGTACTTCAGACCAACACCAAAGCAACTAAAAGCTAATGAACTCCCTCTCATTGTCAACGATTTTAGAAATGCAGCCCGCAATGCCATTGAAGCTGGTAACTTATCCATTGATTTAACACGACTTCACCACATTGCACAACTTTTACTTGATAACATGTTGTTGTTCCTCAAAATGAAGGATTTGATGGAGTCGAGATCAACTCTGCAAATAGCTACATAATCGATCAGTTCTTGAATGATCAAGTCAACGACAGAACCGATGAATATGGTGGAAGCATTGAGAACCGTTGTAGACTTGCTATCGAAATCATAGGAGCAGTTGTGGAAGAAATTGGAGCAGACAGAGTTGGCGTAAAACTCTCTCTATTTTCTGAAGTGTATGGAAAAAAAGACTCGAACCCAGAATTTCTATCGACTTATTTGGCTAGTGAACTCACTAAGCTTGGAGTTTTATATCTACATGTGTTTGAGCCGAAGGACGAACCTCGTTGCCTAAAATCAATAAGGAATGCATTTGAAGGGACACTTATTGCTTGCGGTGGATACAATAAAACTGATGGAGATGAAGCAATTACTGAAAGTTATGCTGATTTGGTTTCATTTGGACGTTTGTTTTTGGCAAATCCTGATTTGCCTAAACGTTTTGAAGCGAATGCACCATTGAACAAACATGATAGGAACACTTTCTATAGGACTGATCCAGTTGTTGGTTACACTGATTACCCGTCTCTTGAAATTGATTGTTAATTAGGTTATAATCTTTGTGAAAAACTGTTTTGCACGGACTCTTAAAAAATGTCGACAGGGGACTATTTGATCCTCTAAAATTAGTGCAGTCCAAGCAACATAGATGAAAAATAATGTTGTTCGCTTTAGTTGATAAAAAGGGGGTATTGTTTATAATAGGAAACTTACTTTGTAATGATGTATTCAAGAAGAAAGTTATGTACTTCTATGTACCTCTAATATTTGCTTATAATCTTGATCATTGTCTAGCATTTATTTTTAGTTTTTTTCATCTGGTGTCGAGTTTTTTCATATATCCAGAATTTGAACCCGAGACCTCAGGTGGAAGGATCCTATTCATCCATATCGTATTTGCCTAATGAAGTATTCACAGCACAAGTGGTAGGCTATCACTCTTTTATTTTCCCAATTTATATAAACCAGCTCTTCTCACTTCCATTTATTTCACTTTTCTTCCCTATACTATGCTTCACTTTTTCTTGGTGTATTTGCACAAAGATTCAATCTTTTTGGTGTTTCGATTAATGGGTTGCTCCATTTCTCGTTCCTATCATGACTTTGTTACCAGAGATGTATCAAACTCACATTCAGCTCCAGTTTCAACAACACTCTTCCTACCGACACCTCTAATTCACCATCCACCTCTTTGTAAAGGGGACACCAATCACTTAGTTTCACTCACTTCCTCTACCTATGGATCGCTTGATCATCGAGTTCTAGACAACCCCACCACATCTGAGGATGACCCTTTATCTCCTGATGCAACAATCAACACTTGGGAGCTCATGGAAGGACTTGATGACATAGATTTTAGTATGGTTCCGTCCCCTTTTTATGATGTTCAGAAAGAATTGGTGAAGTCTAATGAGCATCCGAGTACGAAGCCATTATGGAAGCATTTGTCTGAGGAATCATTGTTGGCGAAAATGGATCCTAATGTAGCTTTAAGTTATAGAAAAGCATTGTACTCTTCCAAACAATATAGGGATGATCAGGATGATAGTTCAAGTTGTTTGAGCTCATTTTCGCCTAATATTGATATCTACTTAAAAGGTACTGAAGATAAGATTGTTGTGTATTTTACTAGTCTGAGGGGAATCAGGAAGACTTGTGAAGATTGTTGTTCTGTGCGTATGATTTTTAAAGGGGTTCGTGTATGTGTAGACGAAAGGGATATCTCTATGGATTCATCGTATAGAAAAGAGTTACAAGATGTTTTGAAAGGTAAAACACTGAGTTTGCCTCGGGTGTTTATAAGAGGGAAGTACATTGGTGGTTTAGAAGAGATTACACAACTTCATGATACCGGAGAATTGGCTAAGCTTTTAGAAGGGTTCGTGTTTATGAATGATGGATTCACTTGTGAAAGTTGTGGTGAGGTGAGGTTTGTACCATGTCCTAGTTGCAATGGAAGCCAGAAATTGTTCGAAGAGGAGGAAGGGAAGTCGATGAGGTGTCCACATTGCAACGAAAATGGATTAATTCGTTGCCCCGGGTGCTGCCCTTGAATGCAGCTAGCTCTGGGATTGATCACTGTTTAAACTTAAGGTTCTTTGTTCTTTGTTATTACTAGTATATTTGTATATGGATATGTCTAGGTGCAAAAGTATATTGTATACACTTGCAGAAAGTTATGTACTCTCAACTTATGTCGCTCCGACACTTCAATAATAGTGCGTGTTGAATCCTTCAAATTCCAAAATAGTACACTTTTGAAGGATCCGACACGAGTATGATAACTTGTCTACATCATTTATTGTCGGTGGCTACTAATCTTGCCTTACTATGGAACCAAGTGGCAAATGCAAAATGCCAAAATTCAAGAGAAATATTTAGTTATGGCCCCATTTCTTAATAATGATAAGGATGTTAGATAAGACAGTTGCAATACATTGGAGTATATTAATTAATCATCAGAAATTTTGGCTGGTTATCCATTTCTACGATAACTGTTTAGTAAATGATTTTTTTTTTTTTTTTATCTAGATAATGATTTAAAGATGCATTTTGAGCAAATTGATGAAAATGTTATGAGCAAACATTACTCCAACAGTTAAATTTTTTGTAAAATGTTAAATGATTATTTAATGTTTTATCAATCTCAAAGAGCTATATTTGCACAACTACTAAACAACGGGACAAATTCTAAATAATGGCCTAAAAAGAAATATTTACATAAATCAACCTTTAATAAGTTGTTTTGAGTCAAAAAGAAGATATTAGTATATTTATTAGTAATTTAATTATTTAATATTCTGTATTCACTCACTTGACTATTCTGAATTTACCGCATAGGGCCCGATCCATTAAAGGAAAAGTTGGCCGGCTCAAGCATATTTGTGGCCTAAAACCAAAATCAAATGGAGGCTTTAAACTTTAATTCATTTATTTTTATGAAGTTTATTATAGCCGATTCAATCAATTTTTTTTTGAGACATAGTATTCTGGACGTGACAATCTTCTTCTAGTAATTCTTTTGAAAAGTTTACATTTTCTATAAATAATACTCAATATTTTTTTTAAGAAAATACCTATAACCTATTATTGCTAAAGAAAATGGGTGCCCTTAAATTTGGGAACTAATGCACTTGTTTTTTTTTTCTAAGCATGTTGGGTCGAGTTCTTCCTACCAAAAATTTCCCCATTTTCACAATAATTCATTAATTATAGATGAAGAGATCCTATTCATTTCACCATATATCCTTAATAATACGAGGATGTCATTATCCAAATACATAAGGTTTAGGAGTTCCAATACTATTACATAGTACACCATTAAACGAAAGGCATGATCATAATCATGAAAATGGGATTTACGATTTGCACCCCTAATGTATGCTCTCTTTTGTGAATTACACCTTATTTTATTATTTTTAATGATTTGCACGGCCTAATATTTTTAGTTCTTAGCAAAATCATAAAAAAAATCTCATCTTTTAATTATTTACAAGGATAAAATAGAAAAATTAACAAGTTATTATACTTGTTAGGATTTAAAAATATAATAATTAAATTACTTTTACCAACAATATAATTGATTGTTCTAGTCTTTCTTTCTTAATACATGTATAAAGCCATAAAAATAAAGATTGAAACAAACATTTTCATCTACTTACAAACAAAAATCCAGCAAAAAAGAAAGAAAGAAGAGAAGCCCACAAAAAATTTGAAATTGATTTTCATAACTAATATAAATCAGAAGAAAAAAAGGTGTAACGAGTTGATGGAGTAACAACAATCACTAGTTAAACACCACAAATACCAACTGGTTGAAAGAAATAATTGTTTGACCAAAATAAAAGAGATTTATCTTCAAACATTAATGGTGTCCCCTCTAGAGAGATTAATGTTGAGACTAAAGCATAAACATGTACTAGAAATGAATAACTCTTCTTTATTTTAATGGAAAAGAAGCGACAAATGACATTTATTATATATTCCTTTTTTAAAAAAATAAAAAAAATCACTTTTTTATTTTTCTTTATATGTAATTCCCTATTTTATTCTGGTAAATAATTGAAAAGGGGGATTTTTTTATGTTTTTGCAAAGAAATAAGAAGATTAGGTGCTAATTATTAAAAATAATAGAATAAGGTGTAAGTCAGAAAAAAAACGCATACATTAGGAGTGCAGATCACAAATTACTCAAAAAAAATTGTATATAAATTTGAATAACCATATTGAAGTCATGAAGTAGCAACTCCAATTGAAGCAACAGAGATAATTTGCAAAATGATTTCAAGGGGATTTGGACTATTATATGCAATGCTACAACTGCATTGCATTGTATGTGTCCAGTACCAGTACATTCAAATTATTACATACGTGCTTTTTAACAACTTAAATATTTAGATGAGACGATTCACATAATTTAATATCGAACTATATACACATGATCATAGTTTGCTTTGCTGATTATATTTATTGTCGGTGCCTACTGCCTACTAATCTTCTTGCCAATTGTAGATGACAAATATTGGCCCATTCCTCAATAATGATAAAGATAAGGAGAAGCTAATATTGGACACTTCCCACCGTCTCAAAATTTGTAAACTTTAAACGACAATCTAATATTTTATCAGTCTCAAGAGCTATATTTTTATGTAACTTCTAAACAATAGGACAAATTCTAAATGATGACCTAAAAAGGCATATTTGCATAAATCAGTCTTTAATAAGTTGTCTTGAGTCGGAGACTCCGAAAGAAGGTATACTATGTTAACTTATATGAGTCTATCACGAGTCAAGAGACCTTGTTCTTTGACTATATTAATAATAAGAAGAATAGTAAATGCTTAAAGTAAGAAACACAAATGTTTACGTGGAAACCTCTTTGCTTAAGGAGGGAAAAACCATGAGCTGTTCTACAAAATTTCTCAACAACTTCACTAACTTCAAGCAACTTGTGAGTACAGACTCAAATAATTACAAAGAATTAAACTCTTAACCCTACACCCCTTGTAACACCTCTTTTACAAGACTCAAAGCAATAACCCTATTGCCCACTATATCAACTACCTCTAGTTAACATAGACTTCAAAACACACAATTTTGGCTAATTCTGGCCATGAACTCAACTCCTCAAAGATTAAAACGGAAATGATTTAATTCTTTTATAACATAGGAATAGATCTTACAATTTACTAACTCAAAACACAAGACTCAAAATACAATAAAAGATTCTACAACACTTGATCAGGTCCCTTGTTGAATTTGAGCATTGTTCTTCGTTGAAATGACTTGCTTTGTGAATGAACTTGCTTGCAAAAACTAGGTTGTTTCTTGTCAAAGTGTCTAATGTATAAGATAGACAAACAACCTAGTACCATGCCATTGATCGAGAACACTGCACCTCTATAATCAGAGGCGGATCTAGGATTTGGAGGTCGTGGGTGCCACATCGTTCAAGTAACATAAAAGGATCGGTTGCTTTAATTTTGGGTTACAAATCCGGTTATTAATCTTTTTTTATTTTTATAAACAAATCGATCAAATATGCATGTTAGTAATATTTTCTTTTAGATATTCTGAGATTAGAGATAACTAAACAATTCCGTTTTTATTTCCTTTTTGGAATTAGATGTCTTATTCGCTGAAACTTTGAGGAAAAATAATAATTTCACATTAAAATTTGAGACCGTATAAAACATCTAATAGTATTAACTTAATATATTCATATTCCATTGACTTTATGTGTTCTTACTTAGCAAGAACGTCGGTGAAGATCGAAAAAACCTTTAAATTTAAAAAAAAAAACTCTATTAATAATATTCATCATTTTTAAAACTTATATTTTTAAAAAACTACTATTTAAATATATTCTTAATAATATTTATTTGACGTTCATAATTCAGTACTCATTAATTGAGAAAAAAAACACGTAACACTCATATCAAGAGATTAATAATTAGTGAAAGAGAAAGTAAAAAGAAAAACTAAAAATCAATTGTGAAAATGAGTCAATTTGAATTAATAAAGAATAGTAAATAAATAAGAATGAATGGAGAAAAAAAATTAAAGTCCTTTACACATTAATGAAAAAGACAAAAAAGAAAACAAAAAAAGGAGCAAGCAAAAAGCTTGGTGCTGGAGCGAGGTTCGAACCCACATTGATTTTGCGGTAGATTGTCTCCTTTTCCAATTGAACTGTCCAACATTTAAACTACTAGATGGCAAAGTTAATATATATTGAATTATTATACATATATGTACAACGTTTTTTCTGAGATCACTAGGTGCCGTGGCACCCCTACCTGTCCATGTAGATCCGCTCCTGCCTCTATTACCGTGCCCACCTACCACAACAGTTTTTCCAGCTGCACTCCACTAATTACTTGCCCTGAACGATCATAACTCGAAGGATCAGGTCCCTCTAGCAGATCCTACTATTCCATATAGTTTGTTAAATCATAGGAACATCAGAATACAACATACTATTAGTATAGTATTTATCAATTTAACTATCTGGCATTTCGTACTCACTGACTCGATTATTCTAAATTCATCGCGTAGGTCCATTAAAGGAGAAGTTCTTCCTACTAGAAATTTCTCCATTTCCATTATAACTCGTAAATTATTCATTGAACAATATCCTCAATAATACATAATGTTTAGGATCTCCAATACTATTACTGTCACGACCTGAGCCTACACCCTGGACGTGGCCGGTACTCGAGAACCATTGCTGGTTCACAAGCGAACCCTCATCCTGGCTGACTACAAGCGGAAGACTAACTCAAGCATACAAAAGCTTAAAAACTGAATAAAAATAATATATTCAACTCGTCATAAAATAGGCAACTTAAGTCTTTAAAACATTTAACAAAATAAATGAATAGACTTCTGAAACTCTACTGTCTATCTATGAA
>JAJONR010004056.1:0-92753 GCA_029582245.1 Solanum etuberosum | reverse complement strand
CATTTGCTACTAGCGCATGGCAGCCACACGCAATCAAGAAAACAAACAAGTATATCTCGGCTTAAAATTAAGTCATCGGCCGGCAAGGCCCCTGTCAACAGATCTATAAAAGAAACAGCTACTCCTAAGAGTTCATATAAAGAAATAGCCAACTAGCACAAAAGTCCTGATTGGGCCGTCGAGGCCACCATGATCTCTATACAAAAACTGAAAGCAGGTATATATCAAGACAATACATCAAACATCTAACAAGCTTCAGCAAACCAACAAACTAGGCCAGCATGTCCATAACGTAGCTATACACCCCACACACTAGTCTGCAAGCCTCTAAGAGTAGTAAAGATTGGCGGGACAGGGCCCCAGCCTACCCATAAAAATATATACAACAAAAGCTAACAAACCTCCCAACTCTGGCAGCTCCGGAGGAAAGGGGCTAGCCAACCAGATAGAAGTCAATCCTTCTGCTGAGAAGCTCTACTAGGTCATCTGTTGGGACCTGCATGCATGAATGCAGCGCCCCCAGGCAATGGGGCGTCAGTACGAAATAATGTATAGAGTATGAAAGGCTATAGACTAAATGAGCAAGTATCATAATATACCAAAAGCAGTCAGGTAAGGAAATCAAAATTTAGATAAGCATGCTAACCCACTACTAAATCTAAAAATATAAACAAATGATCAAACAACAACCTAACTAAGCCCCCATAAGCTCGGCAGGTACAAAACAACACACCACCTACCTAGGCCCCCATAAGCCCAGAAGGTGTCAAATCAACCTACATACCCCTATCGGTAGCCCCTTGTCTTTATAAGAAGTCACATAGCCCTTTTTGGCAACGATATATCCCCGTAGGCAGAGCATAGCCCTCTTAGGCAACAGCATAGCTCTGTGGGCTGCACATAGCCCTCTTTTGCATCAACATAGCCATGTAGGCAACACATAGCTCTCTTTAGCGTCAAAGTAGCCCCGTAGGCAACACATAACATTCTTTGGCATCAATATAGCCCCGTGGGCAACACATAGCCCTCTTAGGCAGTAACATAGTCCTCTTAGACAACATCATAGCTCCCACGGGAAGTTCATAGCTCAACAGCTAACAACAATAACCCCAAGGGTGACAACAAACAATTGAATAGGCTAAAGGCGAGCAATTTAGCTTTAAACAATATATATGAATAGTCTCCAAGTAGTTCCTAACTTAGGTCGTTCTTAACAGATTATAAGTCCCTAAAATGAGGGTTTATAACCACTCAATCAGCCAACCACTCACAATTACATCTACAAGATCACCAACATTAACTACCCTATTATATCACTCTCAAGCTCTAAGGAAACATGCCGAACGAAGGGAATGGCCTTAACATACCTTTTCATTTATAATTTATGCTGAAAATACCTCTGTACGCACCAGTACAATACTAAAAAAAAGTAAAATCAATCAGTAATTAAGGACAAGAATTACTATGACAATTCGACAATCGATACGGATTACTATCGTAAATTACTATCTAAGAGCTAAGGTATCCATAAATCGATAAAAGATGGTTCTTACCTTTCTTTACACTCCCAGAAAACTTGAATAAAATCAAAACACCGAAAAAAAACTCTGTTGCAAGAACCTCCACGGAGCTACAACCGCTCAATTCACCATGAAAACTATACCAAAACGACGAGCTCTCGACGTAGGGCAATTTTTTATAAGGAGCCAAGAAGAGATCATGAACACACAAGGATGATTTGAGGAGTAATTCTCTAATTTTTGTGGGTTTCTTACGAGCTGGAATGAAGAAAAATGAAGAAGATGCTATCTTATAAGCTTCCACCGACTTAGGGGACCCGCCTCATGTGCTTGCTTGCGCAGTCTCGCAAAAACGTGAATATCTCTCTATTTTGAAGTCGTATGAACAAACGGTTTGATGCGTTGGAAACTAGACTCATAGACCTTCGATTTGCTAGGTCGTAGACCCCATAAATTTTTATAGATTAGGAGAAAACCTCCGAGATATTTGACCCAAATTTCAGAGAAATATTTAAAAAGGAACTTACGATAACTTTCGCCAACTTTTATTTAGCAACTTACCTAACTTAAAAACTTGAGATACAACTCTTGAACACTTAAAATATGACATACCACATCATTCTTAATTTATTACTCACCCTCTTTGTTTTTCCACGAATGTACAAGTTAAATTAGAGTTCCAAAAAGTCGGGGTGTTACACCTTCAACCTTCATTTGAGTCTAACGGCCGATATAAATTTCGTGAGATCCACTCTCCTACTATAAGATTCTGATTTTCAAAACTCAAATCTGACACCACTAATCAAATATTTATAGATATTTAGTGAATTTCTTATTATATATTACATGATATGCACAAAAGTTAATTAGTTCCCGCGAACCACGAGTGTTTAGAGATTTAAAACCACATGATTATACAACATCATGTGCTAATCACGTGACACCCCCCTTACCCCTGCACCACCAATTGTAAAACTCTCACCATCTCAATTTCAAATAACTCAAGAGAGGATAAATTGGGATTTTGAGGTGTAGTGCAAAGAGACCCCATATATAAATTTTTCAATGCTATTCAATAATATCTGATGAAATTCACTTTGTTTTTTCAAGAATGAACAACCTTAGCCTTGACAAAACCTCAACACCCAACCCCTTCTTGTCAATTTCATCTTTACACCATTCAAGAATCTCAAAATCCCTTTGTTTACCCAGAAAAGTTCTTGTTTTTGCTGATAAAAATGATAATTCAACCTCAATAACTAGTGGGTTTTTGTCAAAAACTCATTTTTCCTCTAAAAAAGTTACTGTTTTTGCTGATAAAGATGACAATTCAAGTCCAATAGCAAGTGGGGTTTTGTCAAGAACTCATTTTTCCTCCAAAAAATCCAAAAAAGTTGCTGTTTTTGCCTCTAAAGATGATAATTTAAGCTCAATAACAAGTGGGGTTTTGTCAAGAACTGTTTCTTCCTCCAGAAAGACAAAGAAATTTTCTGTTTTTGCTTCTAAAGATGATAGGAATAGTAATAAGCTTGACCAGTGGGACCAAATGGAACTCAAGTTTGGCAGATTAATTGGTGAAGACCCAAAATTGACCTTAGCTAAGGTTTATTTCTCTCATTTAAACTTGCACTAATATGTTCATTGGTTTTATTTTATTTTTCCTTATTTATTCAGAAAATTATGTTCTTAATTGGTTTTTAAATTTTTCTTTGCTCAGTTAAGAAATTAGTTACTCACTCTGTTCCAATTTATGTGACATTGCGTGGCTATAACATGTCATATCATTTGTATGACTATAGAAAGCTTGTCATTATTGATTATACATATAGAAATCTGTCCGTCGTTTTGGAACAGACTGATAAGGAAATAGTGTCAATTAACTTGTGAGTGAGGGGATATGTAGGATTCATATTGCTGACATACAGTTGGTAGTGTATAGTTAAGAGACTTTTTGAATGATTGCAAAATTGAATTTTGAGGAGTTCAGTGGCTTTTCTACTTGTATGTTGAGAGTGGGGAGTTTTATCCCCTCTAAAGTTTTAAACTTTGATTTTGTTTACCAACACAATGAGGATTCTAGAGGAAAAGAGAACTACACCTGCATCTAGAATTGAGACATAGTTGATAGTATCAATAGTCAAGAGATTTTCCGAAATAACGCAATTTCAATTTGAGTTGTACGATTTATATAGCGGTCGCGAAGAATAGTTTAGGATTATGACATAGTTGATAGTATAGATAGTTAAGAATTTTTTTGAATTAATACAATTCAAATTTGAGTTGTATGATATATATAGCTGACACGAAAACTAGTTTAGGATTGAGACATGGTTGATAGTATAGATAAAAGAGACTTTCCGAAATCAATGCAATTCAAATTTGAGGAGTTGAGTGATTTTCCTCCCTGTTAGTGAGAATGGAGAGTTCTAGCCCTCGAAAGTTTTATACTTTGCTTTGGTTAACAGCAAAATGAGGGTTATTAAAGGGAAAAAAAAAATTAGTCCTGCATCTGGAATTGTACAATCATATATTGTAAGTTGATATCTGCTAACATGTTATCAGTTTCTTAGTATTGACTTTATGTGTAACTTCAATTTTTTAAAATTTCAGTCTTTCGTTCCAAAGTTAAACGTCCCTGCTTTACTATTGTATGTTCCTATTTGCTAATTGCTTAGAGTTATTTGCCATTGAAGAGGAGAAAAAGGTTATTAGTAATTTGAAAGAAGTTCTTAGATTGGTTCCTGTATGTCCTTGCAAAACTTCTGTTGGTTCAATGCTGTATGCAACTATGCATCTGTCTATTTCTGATTGTGATTCTTGATTTCATAGATAATTAGTAGGAAAACAAACCCGGAGACGTCTTATCTTGAAATTGAAGAGTCATTTGACCAGAAGAAGGGAAAAACGTCCGGTGAAATTGTGGAGGTTCCGTTTGATGCATCCAAGCAAAAGAAATCTCTCAATTCATCAAATGGATTAAATTTGGTTCGCCCTGTGCCCAAGAAGGGTGTTAAGTTCGAGGTTGATGAAAAACCGCCAAAAACTGAGGGTTATAAACAAAGCCAACCAATTTCAAGACCTGAAGTAAGTAGAAAAAGTAGTGTTCCAAATGTCATATTGCGAAAACCAAGTTTGTATTCTGAGGAGGATGAATCATCAAAATTCAAAATTAAGCCAAACTTGACACTGAAAATGGGCAAAGAACTGAAACCTGAGAAGTTTAGTGATGTTACATTGTTGAAGAAGCCAGAACCAATGAGGATCAGCTCCGACGATAGTGAAAAGAATGGACAATCAAGTGATAAGTCTAGTGATGCTACATTGTTGAAGAAGCCGGAGCCAATGAGAATCAACTCTGGTAATAGTGAAAAGAATGGACAATCAAGCGATGTCTTGCCTGTATCTAGTGATGACTCCGTAGATGCTAGTCTTACAGAGGTGTATGCATCAACTAGTGAACCCAAAAACAGCTTGCTTCTAAATAAGCCAGAGCTTAGTAATTTAAATCTAAAGATAGATCCAAATCAAGAATCTTCCGAGGCTCAGCATCCTAGTATTTCGGATGAAAGTACTTTGAATGCTGCTAACTCTTCTTCTGAGCTTATAAGTATGGCAGAGAATAAACTCCGCCAACCGTTACAATCTAGCAGAAGCAATCCTCTTGAGAAGCAAGGCTTTGGTACAGGTAACAGGATTCTGTTCTTGACAGATAGTCATCTGAGTGGTAATTTAGCATCTTAATCAGCATACTTGGTTGTTTTTCAAGGATTCCAGCAGACTGATACACAGCCTGCTGAGAGAAGTTCGGATTCCAATACACCTTCTGAGACTGGACCCATGGAATCTTTGGATGCTGCTCTTCTTGGAAAACCAAAAAGGTACTCGTGGACGTTGTTTTGCCCTTATATACTTTGCTGTTATTTTGTTCTTGATTAATAACTTGTGCTACTATAGATTAGACCAACCTAAAAAGGAAGCATCAAGTGTTAGTCAGGAGGATATGCATCCTGTCAAATCTGAGGGATTTGGAAATGCTTCAGAGATTGAAAACTTCCTGGCAAAATCATCCATTAAGGTAGATTGATTTTTTCCTTTTTTCAGCATCTGTTCCTTAACTAGGACGAATGTATTGATGAATACTGAGTGCTGCAATCTCATAGGAACATGAAGACAATGACTGGGTAAGAGCTGAAGAGCTTGTTAAGAGTGGAGGAAGAGAGGATGTGGAACTAGTCAGCTGTAGCACCAGAGGCTTTGTTGTAAGTCTACTTACTACCCCAACTCATCATATTACTTCATTTTTGTTTTTGAAGATGCACATCTTCTCTCAACTTATTTCTTACGGATACTCTCGACGTCTTTTTACAGGTATCTTTTGGTTCCTTGATAGGATTTTTGCCATATCGCAATCTTGCAGCCAGGTGGAAATTCTTAGCTTTTGAATCCTGGTTGAGGCAAAAAGGCTTGGATCCATCCCAGTACAAGCAAGGTCTGGGGATCATTGGAGGCTATGATGGTTTTGGCAAGGCAGCTTCTCCTGAGGCAGGAGTAGATCCGCAAATTGCTAAAAATGCCGATGAGGAGATCTCGCCAGATATGAAACTTGAAGATCTTCTCAGGATTTATGACCAAGAGAAACTCAAGTTCTTATCATCATTTGTTGGTCTGGTGAGGAGGGCTTCGTTATTTAATCTCAATCTTAGAACTTTGAGAAAGACCATAATTTTTTATCTGTGTCATGTAGAGGATCAGAGTAAGTGTGGTGTTGGCTGACAGATATTCCAGAAGGCTAATATTCTCGATAAAGGCAAAAGAAAAGGAAGAATTGGTCGAGAAGAAGAGGAGCCTTATGGTAAGAAAATTGCATTCTCTAAAGCTTGCAAATTTTTTTTGCTTAATCTTTATCAAACTGGCCATCTCACAAACATCCTAGCTTCTATGGAATTTGGTTTCGGTTTTCTATGTGAAACTGATCATGAATATTGTAACTGACTGCAAGATATCCAACCTAACTTCTTTCTCCTTGTTTTATATTGTTCAGAAAAGATATCTAGTAAATAGATAGGAACCCTTGTAGAAGGACATAAGCTTGGTCTCACTGTTAATAAGATAATAGAGGGATGACAACGACAAGTTTCTTAGTTAATACTTTGTCATTCTCTTCAACATTTCTGTTTGCCTTCCTACATAGGACCAGTTTCCTTCTTTCCTATCTCCTTATGCATTGCCTAGTCCGTTAACAGAAAGAGATGTACTGATGAAATGCTAGTTTTTTTTTTTTTTTCCTCTTGTAAATTAGCTTAGAGCAATTCCAGAAAATAGCAATTAGGTATTGGTTGAACAATATGAACATGTTATGCTAGAGCTTTCTCCATATAAAAGTAGGAGTACATAAAAACAAAAGTAGGAATATGTATGTTGATCGGATGCATGTTACTTGATTGGAAATATTGTGTTTCATATAAATGATGCAGCAAGTTGTTTGTTCTTTAATGTTCACGGTGGGTAAGGTGTAGCGCTGTGAATTTTTGGTGGTTATGCTGCCATGTTTCACCAAAAACTCGTAGTGTATTATCTCTTCGACAATAAACCATTGTTACTTTTATAAAACACAACTTTGAAATGTTTGCTTGGGTCATTTTTCTGCAACTTAACAATTACTGTAGGTCACTATAATTTGTCGAGTTATTGATTTTCTTTAACTTGTGGAACTTTTAATCTAGAGATAGTTTGTGAAATGTTCCGAAATCCAGCACTTCGAAGAAGATTCTGTAAAATGTCAAATCTAGGACACCTATTTGATCTTCTGATGCAGCGGTTTTGAAGTTCATATTTATTATTTCAAGTGCCCTACCTTGCTCTTTTTGCTGCCCCTGCTCTCTGCTTTAGTTTTCATGTGGCTCTTCATCAGGAACAGAAAACACTCGTGGTTGCTGCTTAATAGGCTATTGTGTATGGATTTAGACACTTTATTAGTGTACTTTATATGCCTTTCCTGTAATCCTGGTGAAATTTTGATATATAACAAGTTATGGAGACTTTCTCTGTCAATCTATGTTAGATATGGGATATCGACATCTTCCACTTTTGAAATGAAGTTGGTCATTGAAAACCCAACCTCTTCCTCTCAGCCCCCAAAATAAGGGACTTGTTGTTTGGATTTGGAAAGAAGCTGGAATATATGCAATATTACCAATGTATTTTGGATAATTACTGTATGCTACCTCTCAGTGTTAGTTATTCTGAATCTTGCTCCCACAATGAAGTCACCGAGCTTGTGTAATTGGCATTGCAGGCAAAACTTCAGGTTGGGGACGTGGTAAAATGTTGTATACAAAAAATTACCTATTTCGGTATATTTGTCGAGGTATATCAATGACAGTAGCATGAGCTTCTTATGGCAGTAACTCCAATCAACTATTGATTACATCTTAAATTTGCAACATTTGAGTATAGGTTGAAGGAGTACTTGCGCTAATTCACCAGACAGAAGTCTCATGGGATGCCACTTTAGACCCTGCGTCATATTTTAAAATTGGCCAGGTAGTTGCTTCTCTATAAATATGCATAACAAATTTGTAATTCATACCTTCTGATGTAAAGTGAAATGAAATTTTACTGATCCTTATAGATAAGTATAGTGTTTTGAGTTATGATGTATCCATGCTGGTTTAGAGTTTGTTGAATATGTTGTTCATGTGAATGTATTGGAGGTTAAGCGCATAATACGTTCTCTGGTAATTTCAGAGCTAACTATTTTAGAGATATCTTAGTTTCTGAAGAAAGTTTTCCGTGTAGATTATGGAGGCAAAAGTTCACCAGTTAGACTTTTCACTTGAGCGCATCTTCTTGTCGTTGAAGGAAATAACGGTAAATTTCTTCCCATCCTGATACAATAACATTCCTTTTGAGCCGAGGGTCAGAAACAGCCTCTCTACCCCACAAAGGTAGGGGTAAGGTCAGCGTACATCATACCCTCACCAGACCCTGCTTGTGGGATTACACAGTGTATGTTGTTGTTGTTAAGGAAATAACGGTACTGTCTGTTTTTTTCCCCTGATATTGTAAGGTAAGATTGATATTGACCATGCCTTTATAAGTACTTTCTGCAGCCAGATCCCATGATGGAGGCCTTGGAGGCTGTAGTTGGTGATCATGATAATTTGAATGGAGAACTCCAAGCATCAGAGCTGGATACTGAGGTTTATGTTCTCACCCTTGCAATTGAGTAGTTTTATTCCTTTAGAACTTGATTCAATTTACCAAAGACACCTTAGATCAATACGTCATGGTTGTCCTCAATTTCGGTTAAAAGAATACTTAAATTTTATCATCTCAGCAATGAATTGCATAAATAACTCATGTAGTATTTGTTGATACTTATGTCATGATTCCTTACATTTATTGCAAATTGATTTCTTTACGTCATTGGTAAGAACAAGGGAGCACTTGCTATCCCTACTCTACTGGCCAGTGGTTCATAACTCAACAACTGGAGTATCATTTTAGCATTTGGTCAGGGTCTTCATTGATGGCAGTTAGGAGGATGTTTCTTAATAGAATTCATTCGGGTTTAAACGATGTACTGTATAAAGAATTTACTGCATTTTCTTGGGGCCTTTTCTTTAGGCATAATACATAGATCAATACTTTAACTTGGCCTCAATTGTCGACTAAACACTCCAACTTTGAGCACATCTAGACACCTCAATTTGTCTCCACTGTGTCAGTTGTACACTCCAACTTACAAAATGATTTTCTTCACACCTCCAAAATTTATGTGCCACGTCAGGGTCTTCATTGACGGCAGTTAGGAGGATATTTCTTAATAGAATTCTATCGGGTTTAAACGATGTACTGTATAAAGAATTTGCTGCATTTTCTTGGGGCCTTTTCTTTAGACATAATACATAAATAGATAATTTAACTTGGCCTAAATTGACAAATAAACACTCCAACTTTGAGCACATCTAGACATCTCAATTTGTCTCAATTGTGTTAGTTGAACACTCCAACTCACAAAATGATCTTTTTCACACCTCCAAAATTTATGTGTCACGTCAGCTTCGGGAGTCCACGAGACACAGTAGGGACGAGTTGGAGTGTTTAGTTGCCAGTTGAAACCAAGTTGAGGTGTCTAGATGTGCACTTTCAAAGTTGAAGTGCTTACTTCCCAATTGAGGCCAAATTTGAGTGTATGTTTTTGTATTATGCCTTTTCTACTATATTAATGAAGTATTAGGTGCTCCATGTATCCTAATATGGCTTGTGTTGAGGTCAGTTCCCCTTAAAGACTGCAGAGATGTAGGGGTGTCAAATGGGCGGGTGGGGTTGAAATTGAGTCAATATCTTGAATATGTTGCTTGGACTCTCCAAATATGTTGCCACACCCTTGTTAGATCCTTCAAAAATGCACTACTTTTGGAGGATCTGACCTCGCACCTGTTGGCATTTTTGAAGAATCCGAGCAATATAGCTTGAATCTACTGCTGAATGTTAATATCTTGTGAATATGTTAAAAATACATTTCAAAAGCTTGAGACAAGCACCCATAGCTTTGGTTTGGTTTAGTAAGGGGAAAAATCCGAAGCTTCTCAGTTCTCAATGTGTCTATAGACCATCCTTTTCTGCTAGCTGTCCTTTGTGCTTCCCAATATACTATAAACCTTAATAACTCAAATCAATTGTAGGGTGTTTTCTTGAAGTACAAAAATATGAAATCATTAATGAATCTGATCTTCGATTGTAATATACAATTGCGTTTGTCCATGGCTGATAGTAGAATTTTCTTGCAATGTTGTGCAGTGGCCTGATGTGGAATCTCTTATCAAAGAATTACAGCAGTTCGAGGGTATCCCCTCTGTATCAAAAGGGCGGTACTTCTTGAGCCCTGGTTTGGCTCCAACATTTCAGGTATCACCTTACAGAAAAAATAAGCAATATAACTAAAAGATATGGAAACTAAAAAATTGACTAGTTCACTCACTGCTAAATAACCAAGAAGAACAATTTGCAGGCGTTTGTTTTGTAGTTATGGGAAGTAGTTCTAGTGTGGCCATTGTACAAGCTATTTATGAGATTGTAAAAATGCATCACCTCCTTTCATTTGACTAAGCACGAGTCACAGCTTTTTCTGAGATTGTTTTCACATAGAATGAGATAAAACCTTCTTTCCGCATAACATTCTCTTTTGCTACTTAAAATTTAATTTTGTGGCACGTTTATAGGCGCAATACTTACAGCAATGCATTAGGTTGATAGGTTCACACTCAAAGCATGTAAAAGATAGTGCATTCAACTGTGGGTTGCCGGCTTTATTGTTTTTTGGAAGATTTTAATCATTGATTTTCTATCAGGTTTATATGGCATCCATGTTTGAGAATCAATACAAGTTACTTGCTCGGTCGGGAAATAGAGTACAAGAGGTAAAATTTTAAAGTCCTCCTTATCTTGCCCTATTGTTTTGTCATAATTTTATATCTGTCAGTGCTGTTTCTGCAAAAGAAGGGTAAAGTTGCAGTTTTGAAAGCAGTGTCGTGAAATCATGATTAAAATGTTTAATTTTCCTGTTCATATCAATCCAGTATTTAATTGAAGCTTCTATGATTTCCGGAAGTCCAAAATGCTTGACGTGTTGTAGTCTGACAAACTTCTTGGGTAACTTATCACCTTTTCACGATAATGAAATTCTATAATCTAACACCGAGGGTGTGGCCTAATGGTCAATGAAGGTTGAGAACCATGAGGTCTCGGGTTCAAATCCAAATGGATAAAAAAATATTGGATGATTTCTTCCCGTATTTGTCTAACACCGAGGGTGTGGCCTAATGGTCAATGAAGGTTGAGAACCATGAGGTCTCAGGATCAAATCCAAATGGATGCAAAAATATTGGATGATTTATTCCCGTATTTGTCCAAACCTCAGTGGACAGAGTTACCCGGTACTAGTGCTACTGGGAGATAGCAGCTACCCATAAAATTAGTTGAGGGGAACGCATACGGAAATTAGTTGAGGGGAACGCATACGGGTCCGGACACTGATGATTAATTAAAAAAAAAAAGAATACTACAATTAGACGTAGTGGAGAGTGGAGACCATTGATATTGAAGAATTAATTGAGCTGTAATCGAGCTCGATTAGTCATGAACTTCTCAGGGAATTTCTAGTACAGATTCCTGGTGATATAGATGGTGGTTGACGTATCATTAAATCCTGGAAAAAGAAGAGAGAGAATTATTTTTTTCTTCTTTCTTGGTTATGTTGGTTTTTCTTGTTTAATATTTGGAGCGGAGGGGTTAAACATTTTCAATGTGATACTTAGAACCAGGAAATTATGTATTAGATGATAGATTGAGGTAAATTTGGACACTGATTTAGGTGATCCACACAAACGCCACCATCAATGTGAGATCTTTGCAGTATCAAGAAACTCGGACCACTCAATGCTAGTTGAACGTCTGTAACAACTTCAAGGTTTACCTATACCTGGCTATAACTTGCCCGTTCATAGACTTCATTTTGTCATGTCATTATATGTTTTCCAACTTGTAGCTCCATTTAGATACTCGAACTATGGTTTGTGATGATTGATCACATGAACACATGATAAAATGTTCTTACTAGATACTTCCCGTCAAGTTTTGAAAAAGTTTCTGCATATGTTCTCAAGTACCTATTAAGTAGAAAAATTTAAGGAGTTGTCGATGTATTCCGCCTCAGTACTAAGTAATCGGAGATGTATATGCATGCGTAAGTCTTTTAAACGGCAATACTAATTGGTGCTATTTGGACATTGTTTTGTGCAGGTGATAGTGGAGACATCATTGAGTAAAGAGGAAATGAAATCTGCAATTCAATCTTGTACAAATAAAGTTGAATAATCAATCAAAACGTAATAATAAACAATACGAAGAGAGTGACTGATCTTTCTGCGGAGACAACGAACAGATGGTAAGGATTTGATAGCGAATTAGCAGAGTCGGAAGTTATAACACAGAAATGGAGAAAAGAAATGATCTAAACTGCGTTCTATTTTGAACGAAAATGGTATTAATTTTATTGTTTTGCCTTTGATATCAATAAGTTAGGAGCTTATTTACTTGCTAGTAAGTACTGTATGTTTAAGCATCGATGTAATACGCTTAAACATCAATCAATTACGCTTTAATATCAAACGAGTTGTGGTCGACTATATGAATTCTCTGTCAATTTTACTATGTGCATTGTGCAGGTTCATGTTGATGTATTGTTCATGCTTAAACGAGCATGACATGAAACTAATTCAATATTTAGTTGTAAATGATGCAATTGTGTTTTCATCCGGTATTCGATATTGGCCTATTGAGGTCTTACTAGAATTTGCGTCAGATAAAGGTGATTTCATATTCAGGGTTCGAACTTTGAGATGTCGGATTAAATGTTTTAGGATTCTTGTTAGTTGTTACTTGTTAGTATATGTATTTTGTGTATAACCTGAAAATGTTAAAACCTTTGATAAAACCATTTCTTCCTTTCATTAATTTCATGGTGACGTAAACTTAAATTAGTCGAAAGCTCTTGTTTCGCAATAACATAAAATATGTCTTTTTTTTTTAGTTATATACACCAATTGGAATAAATTTGAGGTTTTATGAGTTACTGAGGTTAATCTATATAATTAAATGAGGTCACATATTTAAATAGTTATCTATGTAATTAGCGCTTGGAATCACTAATTGAGGTTAATCTATATAATTAAATGAGGTCACATATTTAAATAGTTATCTATGTAATTAGCGCTTGGAAACACTTAGTGAGACTTTTTCAATTTTTCAAAATTTTAGTTTAAATTACCTAATAGGAATATTTTATCACATGTTGAGGTACTCAATCAAAATATATTATAATCAAAGTATTTAAATGAAATTTACTAACAAATGTTATCTAATACTTTTTTGTTTCAATTTGTTTGTTTTACTTTTTTTCTTTAGTCCGTTTTAAAATGATATCTCTTTCCTTTTTTTGGCAACTCATTACTTATATGTTTCTAACTTTTCACCTAACATATTTCTTAAAATCAAAAGATTAACGTACATTTTGGTGGAAAATAGTTCTTAATGTAAGGATCTATCATAATTCATAAACAACGTTTCTGCCTCCTAAGGTAAGGGTACACTCTATCCTCTGTAGACTCCACTTGTGGGATTATACTGAGTATGTTGTTATTGTTGTTGTATGTATGTATAAGCATGCATATTTTTCTGTAGATATCGGTATGACGGATATTTCGATACTTTTAACTTTAACGTTAGGAGCTTCTCACACCCTAGCAAGGTTAAATAGCTTGCTATGGATACAGACAGACTCTGCATTCTGATTATCCAATGCCAGAAATAGATACTACAGTTATAGATTATTGGTTTGGTTGTGTCAATGAACGTTTATATCTTTGTTGGCCCTTCACTCGACGTGTTTGTATTGGAGAACGACTACTCGTGGAGTATTGGAGAACAGTGTTGTTCCATTGCAAGTTCCAGGCAAACAGACACACTGTTATAGAGAGATTTGACTTTGAGCGGATCTCGACGGGAAACAAAAAGAGATCAAAAAAAGAATGGCTTCGCCCGGACTCGAACCGGAGACCTTCAGTGTGTTAGACTGACGTGATAACCAACTACACCACGAAACCTGTTTATTTTATATTTTTATCAAAATTTTAATATAAAGTTCTATCTAATTTGTTTGATCAAGTTTAAGAAATAAAATAGACTTTTTGTGAGTCTTAAATATGCCTTGACATTTGCGTGCTATGAGCCTATTAAAATTTATAATTTTAAATATGTCATAACATAAGAAAATACTGTCACATAAAATTGAACAATGTTGGTACACAGATACTTGATTAGATATCCATATAAATATTGTCGCATTATTGAGTTCTTCAAATCTCATTCAACCAACTTTTATCATCAGGAGTGTAATGGTAAAATGCAAATTATGAATCAAATTATTTTTTCAAATTTAAACTATAATAAAGTCATTTTTTCGAAACAAAGAAATGGTGTCACATAAAATGAAAAAGCACTTGATACAGAATATGTTAAAATCTTGAAAACTAGTATCAATGGTACACATATTTTTGTTAGTTGGACACACATATGAACTCAACTTAATCAAACATATGTAGCCCATCTTTAGCTATATTGCTTACCCACTTCTAAAATATTATCGCACCAGTATGTATCAAACCTCAAAAACTGTACTCTTTTTCAAGAATCTGACACATACACCAGTCGATATTTTTAAAGAGTCCGAGCAAGGCTATTAATTTTGTATGTCCTCCATTATATCTTGATGAGACTCCTCATCATTCAACTCACAATTATTATCATGAGTACTACTAACCAAATTAACAAGAAAATCAAAAACATCAGTGGCTATAATAGCAGATGCAACATCATCTTTTTGAAGAGTACTTCTTCTTTTTTCATGCATATTATTATTTGTCATAATAATCCATGCCCTTTTTGTTAATTCTTCAATGAATAATTCACATGCCTTAGAAAAAACAATTGGAGCTTCACCAGAAATCATCTTCACATCATCACTTGATTTCTTCATTATTTTCTTGATTCTTGCTAGTGGCAATGAATGTGGACCTGTTTTTCTTGAAAGAATTCCTGAATATGCCCCTGCTTGCCTCATTTTTTTGTCTATCGGAAACTGTCTCTGTAGTCTGTACCTTCACAAGATAGGGATAAAACTACGTACGTACACACCACCCTCTCCAGATCCTCACGTGTGGAATTATACGAGATATGTTGTTGTTGTAGATATATAGAAAATTTTGATTAAAAATAAATTGTGACTTTTTTTTTGAGTTTATAATTTGTTTGAATTATTTCAAGAGGGATATTTGCATGAATATATATAGATATTAGGATGGCCGGCTGGCTTGGCCGGCTAGAGGGTATACTAGCTAAAGACTATTTCACAAAAAAAAATTAATACTATTCAATATTTGGAGGGTTTTCCAATTTTTATATAAAATTTGATAATTTTTTCTTTAAATGTCAACTTATTAATTTTGGTAATTATAAGGTGTGGGTTTTATCGAAAACGATCGTTGTACCTAATGAGGTAGGGGAAGGTTTGCATACATTTCTATTCTTCTCAGACTTTATTGTGAGATTACATTGTTGTTGCATTTAGCTAAAGGGGTTATTTCCGATAGAGTCCTGGACTCAAGTAAAAGCATTTCAAAGCGACGGAAATGAAGAAGACATGACAAAACACTAAAAAAAAAAAAGCACGCATGTCAAAGCATTCTTATAGAGGAACTAACTATTACAAAATAATATGATAATCAAAGTACAAGAAACAAAAAATAGTAACAAGGATCGAATACTGCCAGAGTAATACAACAACTACTAGTAAGGAAGAATAAGTAGGACAATACTCAACTAGTTAATTAACCTTCTATCCTTATCTTTGTGATCTCTATAACCTCTTATCTAAGGTTAGGTCCTCGGTCAATCGAAGTTACGTCATGTCTTGATTAATCACCTCTTCCCAATACTTACTCAGCTTACCCCTATCTCTCCTGAAATTATTCATAGCCAACCTTCACACTAATGCATCTGTGCATCTCTTCTTCACTTGTTCGAACCATCTCAATCTTGCTTCCCACATCTTGTCCTCAATCGAGGCCACTCCCGTCTTGCTCCGGATATCATCATTTCTAATGGTATCTAAGTTTTCTAAGTTTCACATTCTTTCTACTTACTAATTAGTGAGGTAGGTCTTTTCTGAATTTTCATTGATGACCACATTTAAAAAGGAAGTTTAAAAATGCTAGTGGTCAGTAATCATATCAGATTTAATTTTTAATATGAACTTCCATAGCATCATCTGATTTTAATATATTGAAGTTGAATAAAATTAAAATCTACATACAATAATGTTATTGCTTATCAGGACAAACTACAACTCTTTTTTGTGAAATTGACAGGATATTTAATTTAAAGATCCTTGTTGATTATCATTATTTTTTTATAAAAAAACTCAAATTAATAAAATAGGTAATCAAATAGTACTTGCTAATTATGAATAGAAGCATATTCTATGAATCAAGCTTAAAGAAATTAAAAATAAGTTGTGTGGTCAAATATATATAATATCACCTTTGATTTGAGAGCATCCAATTTTTTAGTTTAGGACAAATACAATTGTTGGTAAAACTTCATTATTAAATTCTCACTCTTCTCCTGTGTAGTTCGCAGGCTATTACACTAGAGTAAAATTTATCCGATGCGAAAAATAGTGATTTCGAGATTCTTGTCATAGTAAAAAAAATAAAAAAAATACCACTCTTCAAATTGAGTATCTTTTGTAAATTATATTAAGGGTAGTTTCATGAACGTTTATTTGATCACCAAGAATCATGGTGAGATTGATATATAGGAAACAGCATCAAACAGAAGGATGGCATTTACTTGTTATTTTTTTTACCATCTTTTGAAAAAAATAGTTATTTTCGTGGAATTTTAAAAGTTCGAATATTTGAAATTTGGCATATCAGACAAAAGTGTAAAGAAACTTAGGTCGTAGAAATAGCGTTAACCCTCCATTTTTCAGCATTATCTTTAAAAAAGAAAAAATCATTACTATGGAGTTTCAATTTATACGTGAAATTTCATGACAGTATCCTGATATTTCACTTGTTAAATTTGAAACTCAAATAATAATGTCTATTTTTCAATTGCAAAATATGACTATTTGTGAATTTTACCTCTTTGGGCTTATATACAACTCATGACAGTTTGACTTTAGATGGCCCAGCAGATTCAATAATTGGGCTGCTATGGGTGGGCTTATATTCTATTTAGGGAAAATATAACATAAATACACAATTTAAGATATCATAATCTCTAAAATCCCTTCTCGGATACATCTTTATCCCCTCTTTCTACCCCCCTCGGATACATTCCTATTCCCTTTCGAATACATCTCTCCCATTAAGTAATGTATCATTTGCAATGTATCAAACAGTCAATGAATATATCCGAGAGCAATGAAAATCCGCGATTTTTGTAATTGAGAGAAAGCTTCCAGGATATGATGTAATTAGTCTCTAAATGTATGGGATTTCTGTAAGTTATACTTCTATTTTTCCTTTCATTGACTATGATTGTCAGAGCCTAGAGGCGGAGTTAGAATTTCAATATTATAGTTCTTAATTTTAGAACAACGACTTTAAATATTAATAATCGAATTTTAATTTTTTTTTTTAAAATATACTATTTGAACAAAAACTAATAAAATGCAAAAGTGTCATTATATCCACTAATATTTACAAGGATATATGAGTGACAATATCAAAGAACATGATTATATATGACTATTAGATAGTCCCCTTTATTACTTTCCTCAACCTTTTTCCTTTTATATTGCTCATCATCATTTCTATTTTCATATTCACTTGAATCTAAATCTTACTAATCATTTGTTTCAACTTTGTTTTTTTAATAACAATATGGTATATATTTGGTATGTATATTCATTTAAAAGGGAAGTGCTGGTTTTCTATCAGAAATTTCTTCATTTAATAATTAGAGCTCGAACTTAATATTTCTTGTTAAGGATGAAGATGTTTTATCAGTGTAGGCTTATCGTTTGATATAAGTACTAACCCTTCATTTCTAATAATTAGCCTGTCATTTGTATATATCTATCATGGATAATTAACACTAATTAATTACTCCCTCTGTCCCTAATTACTTGTCCACTTTTGAATTGGCACACCTATTAAGAAAACAATGATTGATATAGTGAGTTTACCATTTTACCCCTATTAATTATGAAGTGGATGAATTAAAAACTTAAGATTTTCAAGGAGTTCTACCTTTTTACAAAGTAATAAATTGAGGGTATAATAGGTAAAAAAAATTGTTCTTTCTTGATTTATCAAAATGAACAAGTAATTAAGGACAACTAAAAAAGGAAAAGTGGACAAGTAATTAGGACAGAGGGAGTAACTTACTTTCCTTGGTTAGTGCATTCAATTATATACCCTAGTGACTACAACAATGACATAATTAATGCAAAATAGATCGGTACTCTAATACAACTCATGATTAAAGTACTTTTGTTTAGTTTTCTACCATGGTTCAATATTTATATTGGATCCCGAGCCGATATTTCTGATTAAAGATGGAGGAATGTCAATCACCACATCACAATCTATGTCGATCATGATCAGAGAAATTAATTAACAATAATATGACCTTTGAAAATCTTTCATGGATCACATGGTTCTCAACCTTCATGAAAATCTTTTCGAAATATCAGATTCAAATTTCAGCAAAACATAAAATTATAAAAAAAAAAATTCTAATTGTCCAAACTTAAATGGATAGAATTACTCAATACACGTATTAATAGACGATAACAACTACTCTATGAAATTAATTATAACTACACATAAATTGACCTGAACATTAATGTTATATAGATACAGAGACGGACCTACATTCATGTGAGGGTGCACATGCACTTGTTAACTTCGAAAAAAATCATGCTTATATATATATATCTATCTTGAGAAACTGACAAAAACTAGAATATAACTAACAGTGCACCCATGAGTAGTATAGGATTGCCCTTGTGCCATTGGTACAAGCTAGAGAAACTGCTCGCGAGACTGTAGTTCAAATCCAACTAGAGCCCTATTTCTTTGGTTTTATTTTAAATTTATTAATACATCCGAAGTCTTCAAACCCTGGTTTCACCTATGTATAGATATAAATGTGCACATAAAAGAGACCACACAAGGTGCTCATGTATGATTAAGGTTACCCACCCTCAAACGTCCCACCCCCACCACCCCATTTTTTTTCAATAGTTGAAGACAGAAACAATAGCACATTCTATAGTGTAGGGCACAACAAGAAGGGTGGGGCGGAGGTAGGGGGTCCAATTATTATTTTCAAGAAATTAAGATAGTGGCAGATCTAAAATAAACGCAACAGATTCATCTGAACTTATTTTATCTAACCGAGGAACTTTGAGATTTATTCGCCAAGCTAAGTTGATAAAGCCCAAAATTAGCTATATATGGTATGTACGACATTAAAAATCGAAATCCAATCCGCATATATAAAGAATGCAATTCCATCATATTTTTAAATTTTGAATTTGTCTTTCAAAAAAAGGGAGAAAACATTAGTCTCACAAATTCATAGATATGAAAGATTTTAATTTAAACCATATTGTATAAATTTTATGAAAAATTACTTAAAGTGAGAAAATAATTAGCACGTGTATGACAGTTCAGAGATTACAAAACTCCACGTGACAAAAGTCTATGTCCATCTCAGCAAGTAGACCAAATTTGTGTACTGAAAATTTACAGGTTGGCCACATTAATTCAATTATTCAATAACTCTATTAGTGTACTACTTGCTCTTTCTTCGTTTCAATTTATCTATCTGATTTTAATTTTATACGAAGTTTAAAAAAAGTAATGTAAACTTTTGAATCTAATGATTTCAAATTAAAGATATATAGAATGTATCAAAAATATTTTTCGTATTATAGTCTTAAACATGTCATGTGGAAAATTAGAGTTAAAAAGTTATTAGAAAAGAAAAGAGACTTTTTTTAAAACGAACTAAAGAAATAAGTAAAACAAACAAATTATAACAGAGAAAGTATTATTTTATATGAAGTTTGAAGAAATTTTTTTTGGTATTAACGGATAGGTATATTTGTCAAAAGGGTTAGTACTCCCTCGTCCAATATTACCTGTCATGTTTCGTTTTTTGATAATCAAGTTATGTAAATTTTCACTAGCATTTTAAAATATATTCTCATCAAATTGATATATGATTTTTTTAAAAAAATTTATAGTACTATAGTTTTAATATCTAAAAGAATTTAAATATAAAAAATTGACTTAATCTAATTCTATTTAGGTTCAAATATTAATTAGTTTAACTTTTAAAAAGGAAAAATACGCGAAGTAACGTAGTACATATACCAAAAATTTATTTGTATTCAATTATTTATAATGAATACAAGACACAAATCTTTTAAATACATGTATATTTTTATTTAACTATATATGATTTAGTAATTTGTATTCACATTTTAATTGGGAATACAGAAGGACTAGTGACAAATAAATAGGAAGTGGTCCACTATCCAACATGTGTTTAATTTGGCTCATTCTTTTGTATCAACAAGAATTATCTCATAGGTTAAAAATGACCTTATTTACTTATATTACTCGGATTTAATATATAAATATGCCCTTTAACTTGATTGCAATTTATATTTATGCTCTCTAACTTTGGGTGTGCATAAGTAGACACTTAAACTTATATAAAGTTGTCACGACCCAAAAATGGACATGATGGCACTCGTCTTATCCCACCAAGACAAGTCAGCCTAAAATTCAACCATTACAATAAAATACGGAAATTTTATAATCAACTCAAAAATACCCCCAAAATCTGGTTGTCACGTGTACAAGCCTCTGAAGTATTACAATTGATTCAAAAGAAATATACAAGTCTCAAATGACATTGTTTCTAGAATAGAACAAGATCATATATAGGAGTAAGAAAGTCCGTTGAGATGACAAACATCTACCTCACAAATCTCCAAGAAGCCTCGGAAACGAAGAGAATGACAAGTACCACAAAAATCCAGGCTCGTAACCTACAAAAATGGTAGGAGCAAGGGGTGAATACCAAATCACACGGTACTCAGCAAGTAAACTTCTAACCACAAGCTAAGGGAATAGAATACGGGTACTCCTTACCACCCCAATCGAACCTCCACAACTACAACCTGCATAAAACCAGCCCAACCTAACAGTTCACAGTTTACATAGCACACAGCTCAACATCAACACTCTAACAATTACATATCCTCAACAACAACCTCAATAATTCATCAATCACAAGTTCCACAACAAGGCACTCACAAGATCAGCAACACACAAGATCAAGTTCATCAATGATAAAAATGTGCAATGCAATGAAATGCAATGTCAAGTATAGTGATGCATGTCTGACCTAATGATACACACCCGCTATCTCTCAGTTCGGGACCCATGGGGGACATATCTGTCCATGCATCCATCGCGGTGTGTGATACGACCCTTGATATATAGTATCCGTCGCGGCGCGCGACACGTCCCTCGATAATAGAATCTATCGCGGCGTGCGATACGTCCCTCAAAATATAGTATCCGTCGCGGCGCGCGACACGTCACTCGAAATGGTACATCCTCTTTAATTTCTTATTCTTTCTCAATTCACATAACACTTGTCACAACCATATCTCAGAATAATGCAAATGACATGTTCACATAAATAATGAGGACATGACAATTTTAATAATAATGCACAATTCACAACAACACAATCGTGATACAATATCAACAATGAGTCAATATTACGCTTTAATAACAACCACATATTGATAAAATAATCAATAGTAATAATGTTGCAGTGCGTTAACAATTTTGCACATTTAAGTTGGTAATTTCATTCTATTCCTCCCCATAATATAATAATATTAATAAGACAAAACTCATAATAACATTTAACTTAACTGTGTATTATAAGTGAGAAACCCACTAACTTATTTTAGTATATGGGTCAAGTGGTATAGGGTTTTAATAAATTATGGACTTGGCTCATTAACCATCAATTAAATAAATAAATTAATTAGTAAATATCTATTAATTAAGTAGATATAGTTATTGAATAGTTGAAAATTCTCAAACCAACTTTACCGACTGAATAGAAATAATTCGGGGCAACTATCGGGAGGGGTAAAACGGTAATTTTACGAAAATTTCTAAAAACGATCTTTCGGGTCATTACAAAAGTTAAATAAATAGACACATACTTCCTTCGTGACATCATACATGTCAATTTGCGTCTTACATGATGTCCTACGTGTATTATGTCACGTAGGACTCATGTGTCTACTTGCTCAAATTCATACAAGTTTAAGTGTCTACTTGTGCACACCCAAAGTTTAAGAGCATAAATTTAAAATGAGGTCAAATTAATTGATACATTTGTGTATTATGCCTATTTACTAACATTGCTATATCTAGTTATTCATTATATACCTAATATATTATCAATAATCTTAATTATCTCCAAAAAATTGATTATTTGATAGTTCTCTTAGACGCTAACGTGACAAAAACATGACTACACTTTCTTTTAGGCATATGAGAATAAAAATATAATTTTTAAAAAATATTCAATTTTTTTTATTTTCAACTATTAATTGTCACATAGTCGTATACAATGGTTTTATTTATTCCAATTGTGTATATCTATTTGCTTCAGCTTAATATATAGTGCAAATTTTACCTCAATTTTACATTTTTTTTTTTTCTTTAAATGCAATGACTACTTGCTTGTTCTAAACTATTTATTTCAATTGTATATTTTTGTAAGGCCAATTTGTAAGAAAAAAAACTAAACGTGACTAGAAATCTATCATTTAAACTAAAGAAAATTAGTTTTATTTAAAATAATGAAGTATCATTCGTGTATTCTTTTTCTAGATGCAATAACTATTTATTTCAATTATGTCTTTTTCTTTTTGAGCCAATAAAAAATAGAGAATTTTTCTTCACTTGGAAAATAATGCAAAAAGAACTTAGAGAATTTTTCTGAATCAAATGACAATGACTTTGCCTTCTGAGTGAACTGTCGATAGAATATTACAAAATTTGACCATACAATATATTATTTTGGTAGACCAAATGGTATTTCATCTGTTCAACAATATTTGTCCTTTCAGATATATTTTTCGGTTGTCCGATACGTGCAAATGATACATTACTTAATGGAGGAATGTATTCGAGAGGGGATGGATATATCCGAGAGGGGATGGATGTATCCGAGAAAGAATTTTTGTAATTTTTTAAAATGATAGGAAATTTTAGAAATTATGATATTTTAAGTTGTGCATTTATGTAATTTTTCCTTTTATAAAAAACACGAGTTCACATAAACTCAATAGCTACCATTTAAATCATATATACATATTCAAATCTTATATTAACTTGATGTCATTGTAATAATCACATACTTTTAAATCCTATATCCACTTCCTGAATTAATTAACTATTTGTTAATAAGAGTTTAATTTATTCTTAGACTTAATTAATATATAAAACTTGTCTAATTCTGTTAAACATGTATTCGACAAAAAATACGGCAGCATTCACTGTAATTCTATTATATTTTATTATTAAAATAAAAAATTAAGTTGCTTCAAAACAAATCTTTCTATGTTTAATTAGTGATTAATTAAATAAGATAATAATAATATTTTAAATACTTCTTATACTTACTTGTACTATGCTAATTAATATTTTCACCCAACACAAAAAATAAGTACCACAGGCCAAAAAAGTCAGAGTTTGGGCATCAATACTGACTCTTTATATTATTATTGGTATACTATATATTATATATACAATGAGATTCAGCTCTAAAATAACACTTACTAATCACTTTTCGACTTTATCTTTAAAAGTAGTTATTATCGTGGAGTTTCAAGTTTCACAGGTAAAACTTTAAGATTATCTTGGAGTTTTACTTATGGTATTTGAAACTCCATACCAATAATAACTATTATTCAAATGTGATAAATAACGTGATTATTTTGTTAATTTTGTCCACCTAATTCACATCACACGCTACTTTCTTGCAACTAAATCAAAGCCAATTTCTCTTAAATAATTGTTATCAAGGTCAAGTAAAAGATTAATAAGTTTTTATGTAATAAAAAATTAATTTTATGACTGGAGTATTATTATAGTGAGTAAAGTTTAGTAATTTAACATTATATTATAATAAATAAAGTTCAATTACTATAATAACATGGTCAAAATATAGTTTTTATGAGTTTATTTCTGTGACCATACGTGAAATTAAATGATAGCAGGATAAATAATTTATTTATCAATCAAAGGTGATAAATTTAATATCTTTTAATGAGGATAATTAGGTTTTAGGTGAGGAAAATAGGGACATTTGATCTCCTAAAAATGAGACCTTGTCTGCTAAAAAAATTGTGACCACAATATTTTTTTTAATTCCTTTTTATTAATTTTTTATTAATAAGAAAAAAAATTGACGTGACAATATGAAGAAAAAAAAAGATTATTGGACCATTCAATATTGGCATGCATTATTTGTTGCAAAGAGCCAAATTTGAAAGTTTCATCCATTTTGATAGTGATTTTGTGTTTTTCCCATTATCCTAATATATGTAGAAATGAATTTTATTAATATAGACTGATATTATAACATAAATTTATATTATTAGGTCATCTAAAAGTAAATTACAAAAAACTTTTATGTATATATTGATATTACAATAATAACTATGTCTCAGGTCCAAGTACACATGATGGTCGATTATATATATAAATTTTTACTGATTATATTTTTTTTATTTAAACTCAATTTATGTCATCACTTATAACCTCGTTTTAAGGGAATGTAAAATTTCTGAGACAACTTCCTTCCACTTAATTTTAAGATTAACCTCGTTTCATTTTAATATCTTCACTCATCATAGCTCCACATCTACGAGTTTAGCGAAATTTTTTAAAAAAAATCATGGTAATAGCTATGTTATATATCAAAGAAACTTTACTATTGGTATAAATATTCCTTAACCTATTAATGTATCTAAAAAATCAGCTAAAATAAGTTGATAATTTTAACAAAGTAAGGATTATCTTTGGCCACATATTTTATTTTATTTTATTTTTAAAAAAACCCATTAAAAAGTCATACGTTCATATAAATTTTGAACCAAACATTTCTTTGGAAAAAATTGAATATAGCCAAATTGGGAAATTGACACATTGAAGTGTTCATCAAGCAAAGTTTCCTAGGAAATTTTGAGGGAATTTTTGCCAATTAAAAGACCAATGAGACAAATTATATACAATTTAAATATTTAATGCATTAACTTCAATTTTTGGTCACTTAAATATTACTATTTCTATTTTATGAGTATTAATTAAAAGAGACATAAACGTCACCTCTCAATTCAATCCATTTTTCCGACCCTTTCAACACATTCTTGATATGGCACAAGCCTTACAGATAAGATATCGAAAATCTCGATCGCTTTAATTATTTTCTCTCGAACTTGAACTGGTCGAGAGAGATAAACTCGCAACAAATATTTTCAAATTGAAATCCCCCTGTTGGAGATGAAATTTCAGAATCTAAACAAATTCAATTGAAAATTTCGTGACTAATTTAATTACGTCTGATGAACATACTATCCATTTTCTTTTATGATTCCATAGTAGATTTACTTTCTTTCTTTTTTATATAAAAAAAAAAGGTAAAATATTTTATCAAATATTTCACAAAAATCAAAATTAGAATTATATGTATAACTAAAATATAACTAAAAGAAAATAAATTTTGCAATCATTTTTAACAACTTTCTCTAATTTTACTCTACTGATTTTGCCTAATATATTGAGGGTATATCCCGAACAACCTTTCTATCCCATAAAAAGTAGGAATAACATTTCAAGTCAATAACTGCAAAGTCAGAAATTTTGTTAAAGGTGTTTAAAATTTAATATATTCTTGTGAAATTTTCTACCTACACACTTTATATATTTTCTATACAACATAATATAATTTTTCAATAGACGATGTTCAATTGCCCTCCTATATGTGGCTACACCATTGACCTGAACTTTACATATATATTCTATTCTCCCGAGACTTCACTCATAAAATTACAACGGATTTTACCCAATCTCGAATTTGTCGGTACCTCAAAGCAAAGAAGAAAAAAAGCAACTTTCACTTCCAATATTTTATTTTGTTTTTCTCTTTTCCCCCAATTTATGATCATAAAGACAAAATAAAAAAACAATAAAATCAATCATTATTATCATAAAGTTAAAATAAAATAAAATAAAATATTATTATTAATATGAATTTTTTACACAACTATTTCATGCACAATATATAGAGAGAGAAGCAGAGAACTACTCTGTGTGTGTGTGAAAATCTGCCGGAAAAACACCATTAAACCCACTTCAGATCTACCGTATTCTCTCCTCTCAACCCATTAATTAATCAAATTCATCACTTTTCAATCTCAAAATCCTGAAATTTTAGAAAAAAATGATAAAAATTGCTCTGTTTTAACTCATTTTTATCAACATTCAATAGTCCGGAGTATTTTTCTATCGATTTCGTTAAGTTTCTGTGTTTTAAAGCGAGAAACTCGAACTGGGTATTGTTTATTTTGTTGAAATTGGTGGGGGGGGTTTTGAGTTTTCATGGTGGTTTTAAGGTAGTGTGCGCCGGAGCTCCGATAAACGGAAGGGGAGAGCTCCGGCGAGAATTTTGAATTGGATTTTTTTTCTGTAATAAATGAGTTGAGTTGAGGGTAAACGTGTAAAAAAAAATGTTTAAGTCGGCTAGATGGAGGAGCGAGAAGAACAAGATCAAAGTTGTATTCAAATTGCAGTTTCATGCAACTCAGGTAAAAACTTTTATATATACAAAGATTGAATTTTTATTGTTTGTGTTGGTTCTTGGTAGTTGTGGTTTTTTTTTTGAAAGAGTAATTAGTGTTGAAAATGTTGGAAATAGCAATCTGAATTGGATGATTTGATTGATTAGGAAGAAGAAAGGTTAAGGAAAAAACTTGAAGCATATTAAATTTAATGATACAATTCATTTTGTCCAATTGATATAGTTTGTGTTAGGTCCAGACTCCACTTGTGGGATTAGACGGGATATGTTGGTGTTGTCTTTGTTATATACTAGGATGAGTGGGTTGAGGTTTCAGGTTTAATTTCTAGCGGAGTCAGAATTACTAGGTGATTTCTTTCCATTTTGTCTGCGGGAGTTATCTGGGACGTGTACGGGTGGGAGGTAGGAAGTACTTCGTGGAATTGGTTGAGGTGCGCGCTAGCTGAACTTGATGCTATGGTTATAGAAAAAAGAAATTCTAGGATAGGAATTGCTTTTCTTAATCGGGATTCAGGTGTTACATTGTGCATATCTTTGAATTTAGGCATGCGCTCTATCGGCCAATAATTTGGTATTGGAAGATAAATTATTTAGTTTGGAATGATATGGTGTGTTGTAGTACTGTTCTATTACTATTGGTTGTTTGTTGTATTACTTCTTTTTCTGGACTGCTTTGGACTGTTTTTTTCTTGAGCTGAGGTTTAGCGGAAACAGCCTCTTTACCTCTGCGTACATTCTATCCTCCCCCGACCTCAATTTGTGGGACTACACTGGGTATGTCGGTGGTTTTGTAGAATGAGATGGTGTCAATCAAGTAGAATGGATATAGAGGATTCACATAATCGATCCAATAATTTGGATTTGATACGTAATTGGTGATTGATCCCTCCCATTTTCATGGGAAAAAAGCTGTTTCTGCTTGCTTTTTCCTTCGATTTGTTTCTCTTCAAATCAGGTACTTTTTTTCGAGGCAATGGATAAAAAGTTTAGTGTATCGCAGAAGAGCATTGTCTGCTAACTCATGAGTCAGCAGTCACTCTTTTGAGACAGTGATACTATCACGCCTCAAGCCTTCTTCTGTTTCTTGTTCTTTTTTCTCTTTTTTATTGAGTTTCTATAGGGTAGTTGAAATACTGACATTCTTTCAAAACATAACGGATTAATTTGTATATGTGTCATAGGTAGCGGGGGATGCATTGATGATATCTGTGGTCCCTGCTGATGTGGGAAAGCCAACGTTAAAATTAGAGAAGGCACCGGTTCGTGATGGGAGCTGTTACTGGGAGAAAGAAGTTCTTGAAACTGTGAAGTTCATTCAAGAACCGAAGTCGGGGAAGATTCATGAAAAAATCTATTACTTCATCCTGGGAACTGTAAGCTGCATTTTCGAGTCTAAGATTTGTATGCTGCATTGATCCCTTAGCAAGTGATTTACATAATTTGTTTGGATGTATACTTTGTAGGGGTCTTTAAAATCCGGAGTTGCTGGAGAAGCTTCGATTGATTTCTCGAATTATGCAGAGGCGTCTAAGATCTCTTCTGTTTCTCTTCCACTCAAAAATTCAAAATCGGGAGCTTTATTGCATGTAAGTCTCTCATCCATTCGTGAACGAATATGCATCGCATTGCTATTTTGCGAGCTTTTTGGACCTGATTGGATTTAAATGATGTTGTTCGTTGTCCATAGGTTTCGATACAGAGGATTCAGGATTCTTCTGATCAAAGGTGCTGTCCAGATTCCCGATGACTTCCATGATTTTCTTCTAAGTTTTTGGTTCTTGCATAGTGTCGAATTTAAACTAGTCTTTTTAACATCTTTTTTGGTGCTTCTACAGTGTTGAAGAAATCGAAGATGCAAGACCAAATTCCGATAATATGATCTTGAGGACACAACTAAGCAATGATGACGTAGAAGCTAGCCTTAAGGGAAATTCTACAGAGGTAAGACATAAAAACTTCTGTCTGATTGCAAGAGAACGAAGATCCGAGGGTTGATCCTCCGACCTGAATTTGTTTCGACTGATAAGATTGTCTCTTTTCTTGTTTGTATTTGGTTTTAATAGGATGGTCTGATCAACAAACCTATTCTGTACAATGGTGAACTGAATGGCATCCGCCGGGCATCAGGTGAATCTGATATTACCATGTCCAGTTCTGGTAGCAGCTCAGGGCTTGATACGCCTCGGCGAATCAAAATGAGAAACAACATTGGCAATCAGGATCACATAAACTTCCCTTTGTCTCCAAATCATGCGTTAATTCTGCGGAAGCCCATTATTGACGTCTCTACAACAGTTTCTGAAGAAATTCAGCAGTCGGAATGGTTGGGGGGTTCCGCTCGCGAAGCAAGTACAGATGGCTCTTCGAGCACTCCAAGAGATGCTCTTCTTAGATTAGCATCACAGGAGGTCTCAGATATTGTTGTTGTGAAGCTAAAATCTGAGCTCGCAGCGTTTGCTAGGCAGGTAGAAGTGTCGGACTTGGAACTTCAAACCTTGCGTAAACAAATCGTCAAGGAGAGCAAAAGAGGTCAGGATCTCTCGAAAGAGGTTGCTAGCCTGAAAAATGAACGAGACGCTCTCAAGGAAGAATATGATAAACTAAAAGCTTCCCAAAGACGTTTAAATGAGGCGAAATCCAAAGACAAGTTGCTCTATGAACAAGGGGATCTTCAAACTCTTGTTAGTGAACTTAGGCAAGAATTGGCTTATCAAAAGGAACTTAATGCAAATCTGGAAATACAACTTCAGAAGACACAAGAATCGAATTCCGAGTTAATTCTTGCTGTGCGTGACCTAGACGAAATGTTAGAACAGAAGAACAAACAAAATGTTAGCCTTTGCAACAAATCTACCACATCTTGTGATGCTGAAAATTTGCCGGATGTTGTCTCCAAGCATGAAATGACTGATGAAGATGACGAAGAGCAAAAAGCACTAGAGCAGCTTGTGCGAGAGCATAGTGATGTCAAGGACTCATATATGCTGGAGCAAAAGATCACGGACCTGCACGGTGAAATCGAGATATACAGGAGAGAAAGAGATGACTTAGAGATGCAGATGGAGCAACTTGTCCTCGACAATGAGATACTGAAGCAAGAAAACCATGATATGTTATACAAACTCGAGCAAAGCGAGTTTCAGGAACAACTGAAGATGCAATATGAATGTGCAACTTCTTATTCAACTGTAAGGGAACTTGAAGGACGGATTACGAGTTTGGAGAACGAACTGACGGAGCAAGCAAAAGAACTCTCCGATTCATTGGTCACCATAAGCGAGCTCAAAGCTCAAGTCAGTAGCCTGGATGAAGAACTGGAAAATCAAGCTCAGGGATTTGAAGCTGATCTTGAAACTCTTTCTTGTGATAAAGTCAAACAAGAGCAGAGGGCAATACGAGCTGAAGAAGAACTGAGGAAGACAAGACGGCACAATGCTAGTACAGCAGAGCGGCTTCAGGACGAACTTAAAAGTCTCTCCATGCAAATGATGTGCTCATTAAAAGCGAACGAAAAGAAAGCATTACATGAAGCTAATGAGTTCCGCCTGCAGAAAATGCATTTTGAAGAGACGCTTCAAAAATCATCTGAGGAACTCCGATCAATCAGAGTGCATTATGAAGCAAAAATGCTTGAGCTTTCTAGCCAGGTAACTAATATGTCCGGTCAAATGGAAAAATTGCAGTTGGAAATTGAAGCAAAATCCGCACAACTAGAAAAACAAGAAGAGGTGGCTAAAGAAACTGAACACCACTTGTCGCAGAAAATCATCTCTCTTAAAGCTGAGATTGAAAATCTATTAGCAGACAAGAATATCCTTTATCAGCATGCCGAACAGAAGAATATGCTAATCGAGGAGTTGGAAAATACTAGGAAATCAATTGAGAACATGCAATTGCTTGTCGAGCAAGGTCACAGTGAAAGAAGAGAACTGGAAACTAGGCTAGATTTAGTGGAAAAAGAAGCTATGGAGACTGTGAAGGAACTAAACGCCACGAGGTCTATTATGGATGAGAAGGAGACATTAATATTAGAACTGCATTTGGAAGTGAATATACTTATATCTGAATGCAATGAAATGAAGAAGTCTTTGTTTGAGGATGAATCGGAGAAAGAAAATTTGAGAAAGCAGCTGTCCCGGCTGAAAGAGGATCTGAACAAGAAAGAGGATGCATTAAATAGTTTGGACAAAAAACTCATGGATGCTAATAGTCTAAAAGAGACAATAAAGTTGCTTGAGGTAATATTCACCTACATTTGATCTACCTAAATCTAGTTGTAAATCGTTGGAATTGATTTATTCGTGTACTTTGTAACATGGTTGAGATTGTTTCCATCTACAAAGGTAACATTCATGTAAGAAATCCATTGTGCATTTACTCTTGCTATCACTATTCCTGCATAGGTGTTCTATAATTGATCATTGATGAGTATGATCAATCTAAGTTTTCATTCCATCATCACAGGGTCAGATCAAGCTGAAGGAAAATGCACTTGATAACGCAAAGGATTCATTTATGGAGAAGGAGAAAGATCTTCAAGACAAAATCGAAGAGTTAGAAAGAAGATTAGAAGAACTCCAACAGAGCACAGAAAGGCTCTGCGAACAGAAGTCCCTAAAGGTGAGCAGCAAGAACCTTATCGTGTACACTAGCATTGTCACAATAATTATTATAATTCGCTTCACTAAACATCAGACATAAGACCGCAACAATGATGTTTGAACTAGTCATGATTGAAGTTTGTGATTGAAGTAGCTAGGTCAGGTCTGAATCGACAATGATACGATTTTCACACTGTTTAACTCTTATTAAAGTGCATCTGACTGATGGTACATTGATACAGGTGGCGATGGAAGATCTAAATCTCACAACTACAGCAGGCACGGAAGATGAAAATCCCTCTCAAACGTTGTCTACAGAGAGGTATGAGTCCTGCCCTGCATTCAAGATTGATTCTTATGCTGTTCAAATCTATGTCGCTCGAACCTTCAAAATGTTGCCGGGTGCATGTCGGATCGTGCGACAACATTTTTGGAGAGTCAAAGCTATATAGGATCAAATAACTTTTGACAAAGATGAGTTTATATTATTAAAATCATTCCATATCACTATTGAGTCACTTGAACAAGGATAACTTAACACTATTTGAGTGGCAGTTTATTTTTGACATGCATAATACATAGATAGATACTTTAACTTGGCGTCAACTGGTGGTTAAACTCTCCAACTTTGAATATACACATCTAGACACCTCAACTCGTCTCTACTGTGTCACTTGAACACTCCAACTTACAAAATGATCATCTAGACATCTCCAAAATTTATGTGTCACGTCAGCATCAGGTATCCATGAGACAAAGTGAGGACGAGTTGGAGTGGGTTAGTTGTCAGTTGTAACCAAGTTGAGGTGTTTCGATGTACACTCTCAAATTTGGACTGCTTATTTGCCAGCTGAGGACATGTTTGAGTGTTTGTTTATGTATTATGCCTTTTTGACTATACATACACATCTCGTGAATAAACTGTCGAAGACTAATTATTCTAGATGTCTCCACAATAATTGTCTCTCTTCTACATTCCTAATCGGCAATGCGTATACCAATGCAGCAACAACAGCTGTTGTTCGGACGAAGAAATGGAAAGCACAGCATCCAATACCAGAAATCTCGAAGAACTATCAAATGAAACGGAACTACTGAAGGAGAGGAACAAGTTCATGGAAGTTGAATTGAAGGAAATGCAAGGTAGATATTCAGAAATAAGCCTCAAATTTGCAGAGGTAGAAGGAGAAAGACAGAAGCTCGCAATGAAACTGAGAAACATCAAGAGCACAAAAAAAGAGCTCGTAAAATAGATTTAAATTGAAATAAATGTAAATTGCTGAGGGATTTTTTATTTATTTTTTGGCATATTCTTTATTTGTTTTTTCCTTGCATAGAGTTACACCATCAGATAAAATACAAAAAAATGAGTAGTTTTAGCATATAGTTTACAATTCCTTTGAGAAATAAGATGCTGTGTAAGAGCATTTCAAGTTGTTTTTGTAGGTAGTGACTGGTGGTATTTTCTACCTGTGAATTTTTTTTTTATTAGAAAATTACATTGTATATATAGGGTAATATTTTTATTTATTTATAAGTTGTAATATTGAATCCTTTTGATGTCTGCACGATCAGGGGCGGAGCAGGCTTTTTGGCTGTGATTTGAGTTATGTATGTGTTAAAAAATTTCATTTGATATGTATAAATTCAGAATTCCGTAAATGAAAGTGTGATCAGATACTCATAAACTAAAAATTTTGACTCCGTTGATCTAATAACCATATGCAAAACTCAACTGTGACAAAGTCATACAGCTTTACCATACTCAAGAGGCTTTGATTCTTTCGTTCTTAATCAAAAAATTTGAATTCGACTTTTAAAATGATTTTTTCTTGGTAAAACACTTTTTATCTCATAGTAAATCTATTCGATGTAAATTCAGATTAATTGGTCAATGAGCTTCAGAAATGAATGGTTAACCAAAAAACAATTGGTTCTATAAAACTTCCAAAAGACCTATTGTATGTTTGATAAATTTCTTAAAATAAATATATCGTTTAAGCAAAAAATTATTGAATTCAATTTAATTCACCAACTAATAGTGTAAAGATTTATGTAATATGTATAGTAAATACTTATTAATATTAAAATGTTTATTACACCATTTCATGTTGCTACATTTCCAAGCTAAATATTCTTATATATTTGATGATTTTTTAAATATAAATACATGGTCTATAAAAAAATTATTGGGTTCATATGACCATTATCATGACACTGGATCCGACCCTGATTACAACATTACCTAGACGAAAGAAAAATAATATTTGCTCTACCAAATTGCTTAAAGAATAGAAAAAATAACTTAAATAGTTGTTTACTCAACTGCTTAAATTAAAAATAGACAACGAATTATAAACTAATTAAATCAGCGGGGCCCCATTCCCTATCCCTCAAGTGTCATTTTTTTGTATTTATATCAATACTAGTGAACTTAGCCGCCCTTCGCGCGATTAGAAATAATTTGCTAAATTCATCAAATAATTAATTTTTAGAATAATTGAGTGTTAAAAATATTCTAAAAATTCTTTGTAATGTTTAATTCAAATATATCAAATTTCATTCTTAATTTAGTTTATTATTAGTACTTATGTTTTATATATTTTGCGATTTTAAATCGCTTAAGAATCTTAAGTCTTCTGGAAAAAAAACTATATCGCTAAAATTGATCACCTTATTATTTTAATTTAAAAAGATAAGTTTGATTTAATAAGTTGAACTCTTCATCTATATGTGTATCTATACATAAGTTTTCCTTTCATTTATTCTGAAATATATATAAGCTTATATGCTTAAAAATGTAAATATATTTAATAAATATTTTTTACGAAAACATGTTTTTTTAACAGCTATTTTTTGTTCTTTTAAAACGCAGAGTTAATTTTTTATGATATCAACCTATAAAGATAAAATTATACATTATGTTTACTTCAATTAAATTAGTGTTAAAGATGTCAATTTCCATAAATTGGTGTTTTAAGAAGGTGATTGAAGATACTTTTTGGAGTATATAATTAATTAATTAATAGCAATCAAATATATAAAATTCTGCCTAATTAAAATAAATGTACGATTAAAGATTGTGTTAAATAAAAAGTATCTTCATCTTCAAACAAATAAAAAGATGTGTTAAATTATGTACTTTAGTTACAAAACTTTAAGGCCTAAACGACATTGTTATAAGGAGATTCTATAATCTCGTAAGTTAGGAAAATCACCCTACATCACTCTACTTCACTTGTATATTTCACATGTATAACTTTCAATATCTTTTTATAAAGAGAAATTAAATTAGACGCACGATTCATTAGAAGTGGTATGTATCTTAAAATAGTTATGATACGAATGATACGAACAAATCAAGAAATTTTATAGGAATTTGTTGTGGGGTTAGTATGTTATTGTCATCAACATAATGTTACAATATTTGTTCATAATTTGCCATGAATCAATCCACATACTATTACAAAAGCCACAATTAGTGAGTGATCTATATTGGGTTCCACTTCTAAAGTTAACACATCTTCACCATACCCAAATCCTCTTGATGATTGCTTTTGTTTTACCTATAAATTCACCATAAAAATGTTTTTTAGAACATAGAAACTAATTACCTAAAAGAGTTTAACTTCTATACATTAAATAAATAAAATTTAATACTATCAGGTTATTTAAAAGATAATTATAAATTATATGTTGTTAGTAGTCACATAATATTGGCAAGTGAGATGGATGATTGTTTTTTTATATATATAAATATGTTCTGAGATAATCATTATCACCTCTTAAGCTAGTTTTTGAAATTGAGTTAGATTCAGTATTTATTTCTTATCATGATATCAATACCAATTCATATTTTACCCCCACATTGGGTATTGAGTACACAACAACTATGGAAAGGAAAATGTAATTTCTTATATATGTTCATTTCCTTATCATGATATATTAGAGTCAAGCTCATCTCGATTCTTAGTTTATGTATCCAATATTAAACTTCATATTATATTATTCACACTCTAGTCTTTAATTAGCAAATCTGGGGGTGCCTGTTTATTAGTTCCACAATCGTGTTGGATGGTGCAACTGAACTTTTTACGTAGTTTTACACAATTCTCATCTCTTAAGCTAATTTTATTTAAACTTGAGTTAATTAGGTCTGTATTTTTTTATCACCATATATACACTGATAGTACAAAAATTATTCAATAACAACATACTAACCTCTGCAACAACTTGGCCATTAGAATTTGTAACTTTATATGATGAATTTCTATCAAATTGTTGAATCTTGTAGCAATTAATTCCTACATTATTTTCATCACATGACCCAAAATTACAAATGACATTTTCTCTTGAAAAAATGTCACAATTCCTTTTTACTTGAAATAAAGGCCTCTCTTTTATTTCACCACGTGATCCATATCCATTCCAACGACCAAAAACTCTTAGTTTCTGGAGAAAAAAAAATAACTATATTATTAAAAAATAATAGTAATAATATTAACAAATCAATATAATATTTCGATGAAATTTTCGAGTATTAAAAATTGATAATAAGATCTAATTGTTGACTAAAACAATGTTGAGAAGTTAAAAGATTAAGTTAATTGTGAAGGAAAATGACAAACCTCCACTTAATTAAAAGAGGTTTTTCTCCCTTTTGAAACATTATCAGAAAATCGCTAATTTTAACGAGAATTAATCCATTGGATATTGGCTTGTCGACAATTTTTTCGACAAAAATGTCTTGCCGACAAATCAAATAACGAAAAATTTCTAAAAAAAATAAACGATTTTCTAATAGTGAAACACGAACACACACCCCTATATAGATACTAGTGTCAATATATAACATGTGAGTTCGACAGAATCCAATATTCAATTATTATCACTTATATTTTAGAACGCGAATTCTTCAAATTCTGACTCCGCTTCTCATAGATAACAATAATATTATTATAATTTATTACCTCTCTTTTAATTGAGAAGAGAACCTGGCCTTTGAGATCCATGATACAAACTTCATCTTTACAACTTTCTTGGTAATTATCAACTCTAAAAACAATTTCACCTTTGGAATTAAAAACAGTACATCCATTTCCATGGAAAACTAAAGATTTCATCCATATAGTGAATGTTTCTCTTATAGATTTAATATAAGGCGATGACGACGACGACGATGATGAAGGAGAAGATTGTTGTAACATTAATTCTGGACATATTTTAGCCATAATTAATTGAATTAAGAGCTTGAAGGAAGAAGAAGATGTAAAATTAAAGAATTAAAAGAATAAATGATATAGTATATGGTTATAAGAGAGATATTGAAAGGGCTTATATATATATAGTGTATAACATATTTTGAAGTCACACACTTGAAAATAGCTGAATAACATTGACTTGGAATATGTGTCTGTGTAACTTTGACAAGGGTTTAGTTTCTTTCTTGTTTAGTCGTGGAGTCAGAAATTTTTACGAAATTTATATAGCTATATATATATATATATATTATAGGATGTACGTAGATCTTATCCTTATCTTTATAGAAAGGCCGTAGACAGGCTCAAAGAAATGTTTCTGAAACAGAATTGCAAGTACAATATGCTAACAAAATACAAAGTAAATGAGGCAACATGTAGATAAAGTAATAATTATAAATATAATAAAACAAAAAAATGTTTGTTTTGTTTATTTTTTGTGTCTTTGTCCATTATATATATTACCCTACACATTGATATTTTTCTAATAAGTTTGAAAGTGTCCTGACTCTAGGTAGAACCCACTCAAAAAAATAATTATTTCTCCTCCTATTCAAGTATTTAATTATAACTTATTTTGTACTGGGGAAATTAATTAATTGTATTTGTATATTAAATATAAACCAAAATTTTGACTGAATTTACATGACTTATACCAATTCTATTTTTAGGAGGAGTCAACATACTCGTTTGTGTGTATTAATTATTTTTTAGTTAGTTTTCTAGATGAGATCAACAATAAAGTTAATAGGGCAAAATGGTCAAATTTTCTATCGAACTATGCGAAATGAAACAAATTTACGTATCTTATGTTAATAGTTTGAGTCAAATATATTGTTGTTGTTACTAAAACGAACTAATTATGTTCTTATTTTCAAACAACGGAAGCTAATTAGCATGGTGATGACACAATGTACATGTCTCGCAATTAAGAATTAATTTTAAAAATTAAGGGTAAATTTGAACCTTTCGCATAGTTCAGGAGGCAAAATTTGACCTTTCTTCTTAATTTGTTAGTATAGTTAAGATAACTATACTAACATGTTTTGCGACTACAACTTGTTAGATAGTTGTTACGTATTATGTTATTGTATGTGTTGTTAATTTAATATAACGTTAGTTTTGATTGTTATTTAAATCTATTGTATCATATTGTTAAATTCATCATTATGTAACAACGAAAAGTCTCATTTTATATGATGTGATCGCATCTTTACCTTATTTTTTCCTTCTCATTTAGTTTTTGTGTATTATCTAATAATTCTATTTATTTTTATTGTACCTTTTTATAAAAACTCTCGTACCCTAACATTTTTTATAAGTTTATCTATGGGACGGTATTATATAATAGCGAAATATGACATAATCTATCCAAATAATATATTCAACAAAACAATGCATACATACATTATAATGCAATACAATATAAAACCAAACATTAATAATGTTTTAGTTATAACCAAACTATAGGCCAAAGTTAGAAAATCTTGCATACAAACAAAATAAAAAAGAAAGATCACTTTTTTTCCACTTGGCCCAAACTAATTAAATACGTAAAAGAATTTAGCACTTTTATCCACTTGGGACATAATTATAACAAATTAGTCGTTTTATTAATAATTGATTACATCATTTGCTTGCTAATCACTTAATTAGTAATTAAACTGACAGTGACTAACTACGCACTTTTTCCATCCAATTTCCTTCATTTGGAAAAATAAGGTCAATTTTAAAATTAATGTACCCATTGAGAACTTCAAACGTCAATGAAAAAATGAGTTTACGTTCGTTATATTGATCGTGTAAAAAAAATTTATACAATTGCATCATTTATAACGTAATTAGTAAAAAAAAAAACATTATAGATATCGATTGATATAGTGTGATTAGCAGCAATCGTGACCATTTGTGTTCACACATAAAAATGTAAAATTTATAACCATTAAACTTCGAATTTTGAATTCGCTTCGAATAAAAATAAGATTAGAAGTGTTTATTTCGGTTGACACGTAAAGATGATTGGATAGTAAAAGTCAAGATATATGAAAAATATATATATTTGGATAATTATATAAATTTAAATATGTAGTACAAGTTGATTCATGCATATATATTTATTATTAAAAAATATGACTTTTTTAGGTGTTTTCCAGATTTTCAGTATGAAAAGTTAGGTATATAATTTATAAATTCAAGTTAGGCTACTACTTTTAGAAAATAAATATTCTAATTACATGCATCTAAATGCCGCCTTGAAGAAATTAACATGCAACTATATGATAATTAGGTTGTCGTTTTGCAAAATTGTTTTGTATATATATATTTGTTTATATATACGTGTGCGCGCAACTCTAACTTATCGAGCATATGATCTTAGGTAAGAGATTTATGAAAGACACGGATTAGGATAGAAGATTATAGGTACTTAAGTGTTGTATCATATTAGCAAATGGGCAGAGCCACCTTAGGCAAAGAGTCGTTTAGTGAACATCTTTGTCGAAAAATGTGGTATATAAAGGTTAAATGTTTAGATTTTGAGTGTTGTGATCTCGTTTATCTTTCCATACTAGCACATATGGGCGGGGCGACCTTAGGCATAAATAGTGGTCCAGTGCATATCTTTTGTTGAAAAATTATGTGGTATATAAATGTTAAATGTTAGGTTTATGTATATATATTTAAGTTTGTGCACCCTTTAACACACTAAGAAGAAAATTTGTACATCTTTCATTAAATTCTTGGCTCCGCCACTATACTACTCTCTTTGTTCCTTTTTAATTGTCATACTATAACTCTTGTAGTTTCTTATTTCCTCTATTTTTATTACTATTTATTGTTCCTTCCTTGTACTTCGATTATCATATTGTTTTGTTCTAGTTAATGTTCTTTTTTTAGATTGTCTTGCCTTGTTTAGTCTTTTGTTTGGTTTCATCACTCCCACTAGTCTTGAGATGAAAGTTTATCGAAAACACCTTCTTAACCTATCAAAGGTACATGCGTAATTAGGTCTGCAACGCATTACTTTTCTCAAATCTCTCTTATAAAATTACACTAAATATATTGTTAGTGTTGTATCTCTGTGAGTGAGAATATTTTCAAAAGATAAAGAATATATATATATACACACAAAATAAATTATATATACACACACAATAGACAGACGTGTTTGAAATTAGTAAGTATGAATTAAGTAGATATAAAATTGAGATATGAAAACTTCTAATATAAGCTCATTATAATCTCTGACTCAGATAGAATCCTTTCACCCTAATTAGATTGTTGTGCACTAGATCAGATATATCGAATTCGATCCTTATATAAAAAATATTTTTTAATATTGGATCATATACGAGACTAATTTAAATTAATCGAAATTCAAAAGCGAATATCAGCCTAATTCACTCATGTCACGCTTTGTATTCATGAAAAGCCAACTTGAATGAACAAAGAAATGTTGAGATACTACAAATTAAGTACCTATCAAGTGACATTAACTTAGAAAGTAGGTCTAAAGATACACTATTTATATACCACAACAACTAGTGCACGAATATCCGATTATGACATCGTCATTTAACTTATTCCTATTTTTTTAAAAAAAAATTACACGTATATCCACTTTGAACAACTTAAAACATATTACAATATTTGAAGTTAATTTTAATGATGGAGTCATTTAGAGGTCGTTTGGTGTACGGGATGGTATAAGCATAGATATCCTATGAGACTATTTTATCCCAACTTTCATATGGGATAGTAATCCCACAATTTTAGTACAAACGGTGGAATAAAATAATTTCGAAATTATCCAATATCTCATACCAAACATGAGATAAAATTACTCTCGAATTTTATATCAAGATTATTATACTTATTTCACATACCAAACAACCCTTTACAACCTTAAATGTTGAGACATTATTTTTGATAACCAAGAAATCTGAGAGAGTCGCACAATTCAAAACTCAATGGATAACGAATCAACCCCTGAGTAAAGCTTTTGAACTTTTGTTTGCTGAAAGGTTCGAACCTATGATGTGCGCCTAATTTGCTCACCACTAAACCAAAGCCCTCGGCTTGTTGAAACACTAATTACTCCATCCGTTCCCATATTAGTTGTCCACTTTCTCCTTCCACCGTCCCAAAGTTGACACAGTATACTAGGAATGAAACTCAATTATCAATTAATATTTGTAATCAAACTGTAACATAATTCGTAGACCATCCATAAACAAGCACAAAAAAAAAATCTGTAAAAGTAGGATTTGGTAACATTGATCTTCAGGGCATCCAACTATATAATGGACTAGTATAGAAAACCCAGATCGGTAGATCAAAAATGTGAACTCATAAGAGTGGCCTTTTCGAAAAATTCAAACTAATGCTTAGCGCGAGAATAATGATTGTCGTTAGGATTCCTCTTCCCGCTGAAAACAGCTAGTGCCTTGCGAACAGGGGGCTGCAGAGGAGCCTTCTTACTAGTATGGTTGAGAAAAATAGTGTCTGGAGTAAATATGTTGTCATCCCCCTACAGAGAACAAACAAATCAACTCAACTTCTCACGCAGCGCGAAAATGTAAACTTAAAAGGTTCATCATATTACTTGAAAATAAAAAAAGAAAGAGAAAAAGGAACATTTTTGCTGAAACCAACCTTGTTCTTCTTCTTTGTTTTAGGATAAAGATACTTCTGCGGAAGCTGGTCCTCGCGTAATACTGGGTTCTTGGTAACAGCACCTCTACCCCCTTGAGGTAAAGGCAGGGAGAACTGCAAAGGGAGCAATCAGCAAAAACGTTTTACATTCTAGCTACGTAGCTCAGACTGAGTTCAAAAATATTGTCTGAGTGTGCGCCAGATCCCCCAAGAAGCTATGCATTTTTGGAGGATCCCACACGGATTAGACAACATTTTTGAAGTGTCCGAGCATGAAATTGGACTGAACTCTGAAGAGAGGATTCCAAGCATTGGTTACAGCATCTGATAAGACTCTAAAACGATTGCTAAGCATTGTACACATTTGTGGTCCCCTCTATGTATGTTATGTGGAGGGTGTAACTAACACAAAATCACTAACTAAAATTTAGAGAGAACTTTCATGGTTATGCTTCACAGACCACTCAAATTTGATTCTTGAATGCATTCTGTTGTAATTCGATTGGGGACAAAAGAAGCTATGTACAGAAGAAGTGACAAATATGAACTTATCTAAGCATATTACTCGAGTTACTGCTTTTAATTAGGCTGCAGGTTGTAATTTATTTTAGTGTAAAAGTCGGACATGTTTAGGAAAGGAGATGTCATTTCTCACCTTGGTCCCTCGCAAGGATATACGTGGTCTGCGTGCTGCAATCACAATACCATTTTCGCCAACAGTCACTGCTACCTTGCGTAAAGTGCCCCCATTTCCACAATTGGGACAGAAAATCTTAGTAACATCTGTTGTCACTTTATAGCAGGCATGGCATTTCAGTACCCACCTGAAATTAGATATGCTACTATAAGCAAATGATGCAATCAAATATTAGGATTCCAAGCATCTAAGGCAGCAGTGTATTGACTGGATCATTAGGAGTATGTCAATAGTCCGCTTGCAGCATTCATGATAACTCTGGCAACTTTTATGACATGAACAATAGACAATGGATATTACAACAGCTTTTACATACCTGTGCAGCTCACGGATCTGCATTCCTCCAGGTGCCACAAGGCGTAAACCCATTTGAAGAATAACATTTTGCATTGCATAATCAGCTGTCACACAGGCCACACTTGATTCGGACAAAGATTTTAACATCCAACTTTGTTCACTGCTGTTATCATCCACAAACGATGTCTCAACGCTCTCATCCATCTGGCTGGACATCTCTCCATCTTCCGCTCCTCCATCAGCACAGACGAAATTCTTCCCTTCATCTTCTTCAAATTCTTTACCGTCTTGATTAGCATCATTTGATTCAGACCCCTCATTGGAAATGTTTACATCTGCATCATCTTGAAGAGCTTTAGCAGAATCTTCTTCAAGCCGCATCTGATTCAAAATCGTAGACAAATTTTCTTCACCGTCTCTTACTTCGGAAACATTACCATCCTCGGCATTTGCCTCAGGATTTTCTTCAGGGATTTGGTGCATAGAGATATCATCGCATTGACAGTTTTCGAGGTTTTCATCTACTGTATTTTCAGTTGCATCTTGTAAATCATCCATTTTAGATGATGTTTCAGACATTTCACGTCTAGCTTTTCGTCTGAGAAATCTCCTATGAGTACTTCTGCTCACAGCAGGTAGCCAATCATCACCATGATCATCATATTGTCCCTGTGATGCGTCAATTCCATCAGCAACCATCTTCTTACCATCAATCTTCACCTCTTTTTTCTGTGGCAAGTGCTTTTGAGGTTTACTGAAGCCATCATCGGCATCCATCTGATTCTCAGAATGAGAATCACCACCATTCAGGACAGAACCATCTCTACCACTTTGTTGATCAAGAGGAATAACATTCAAGCTCAAATCTTTCAAGGGAAGAATTCTAGAGGTAGTGTCTGCTCCTTCATCAAGTGCATGTTCTATTGCTTCCCATTCTTCCGGATTAGAGATGTTAGCGCCCCATCCAGGCAAGTCCTTCTCTGGCAACCTTTTTACATTAATCATGTGAATAGCTGGAGGGCAATCTCGGAGATGCTGACTTCCATGAAATTGAGCGTGCAATGTGTAAGTTAAAGCAATGAGCTTGAGATCCACATCCGAAAGTGTGTGCAAATCACCAGTACCCCTTGCAAAGCTGATAACTGCAAAGCCAGGTAACACAACATATTCAACAAATATCCTTAGTGTTTCTTTCAGCAAGATAAGATATTTTTTCCTAACACCTCCGACCACCCAAACTCACAGCAGCCTTTGTGAGCTTATTCACATTGGCGATCCCAAATCCAAATAAAAGATGAAACTTTTAATATAGATAGATGGCTAGCATATAACTAGTCAATCAAATGATCAATCACTACACCTTGTTTGAATGGTTGTTACCCGTTGTACTGTATTATTAGCTTAAATACAATATTTGTTTTGATTGTAACTTAATTTTTACTGTATTTGAATCATTTAAATCCATCGTTAAGTACCAACGAAAAGTTCCATTTTGAGTAACAACCGATTTGGTGTGATCGCATCGTTACCTAAATATTTTCTTCTCATTTATATCTTTACTTATTATCTAATGATTCATAGTAACTCCACCCGTACCCTATACTTTTCTTATAGGTTGAGCGCGATAATGTTAGATTCATTAAAATAATACAATACGATACAACACAATGCAATACAATACCATACTTAAACAATACATAACAACCATCCAAACAGAGAGTTCAAAGCAAATAAGTGAAATTACTTACATGTAACTAAACCAAAGCAATCAAAATAAAAATTCTTATCAAATCTACCAAACTACACATTCAACAAAACATATAACTACAAACAAAACACTTAACCATAGGTCACGAGTTCGACCCCTGATACATGAACACAGCTTGTGTGCAGCTCGATTATTCCACGGGATACCTAATACCTCCCATCAATATCGGTATCGGGTAACTCACTCTGGGGAACAATCAGCTAGTGATTTTTTGCAAACAAACAAAAAAATGAAAAATTTCAAACCTTTTTTAAGAGAATCAGGGGAAGGCTCCGTGGTATCAATAGTGAACGGAAGTAAATTGAGTGAATGACGGGAATTCCGGTCACGAATCTCCGCAAGCACTTCAGGTACCGTAACAAACCGGTCAGCAGAATGATTCAGCTTATCTCCACCTTGAATTATAGCGTTTGCATCTACCACAGCCACTGCTATTCCCTTCGTCGACTTGCAACTCCCTACCAAAACTCCATTACCTACCTTCGCCGCCGTTGCTGCAGCTACGGCGGCGGTGACGGTGGCCGGAGTAGTAGTAAGTTGCGGCGGTGGCCGTGGCGGCGGTTGTTGCTTCACTATGTTGCTCCAACATGGCGGTGGAGGGGGTTGGGTATCCATAGCTGTAGAGCTCATACTGATAGGAAGGGACTCTAAAACCCTAAAAAGTTTGTAGTAAGAAAAAGGGAAGACAAGATAAACGACGCCGTATTAGTCTGATGTGTTTTATTTTTTTTAAGAGAAAAGTGTCAAAAATGCCCTAAAACTATTTGAAAAGAACAAAAATGTCATTCGTTTATAGTTTGGCTCAAAAATGTCCTTACCGTCAATACTTTAGTTCAAAAATATTCTTGCAGTCAAATACAACCTCTGTTTACACTACGTGTTTTATATGGACGAAAATGTTTTCTAATTTTTTTTTAATTGTGTGGTTTGGTTCCATCAACAACTACTATGAAAGTAGTGAAGCTGAAAACATGTGAAATTTGTTAAAGTCTAATCTCATCTCAATATAATTTATCACATTATATTTTTATGAATATGATAGACCTTGTATATTGATTAATATGTTTATATATAAAGATTACTTTTGCATCAAAAATATGATTCCAAATATAATTTTCTAGACTAAAATATCTAAATATATATTTCTCTATAAAAGTTTATTCATGGGTTATATATCTTTCTTCTAATTTAACTTTTTCTTTTACTAACTTTTATTAGAATGAGTAATAAAGGAATAATATTACAATTAGAAAATTACTTATACGGATCAATAAAGATTCATATAGTCGATGTCAACTTATGGTAGAAAGAAAATAAAAACAATATTGTATGGATAAGCTAAGAGCATGTTTGATATTGCTATCAAAACCTGTTAATTTGAATGACACTTGTTTCAATGGATGGACTCCGTAAGTAGTAGCTCTAGATCGAACCATATATATATTAAAAACTTCACTAAAGTAGAACGTATAGTAATTGATTTCGAACCCAGTAAATCAAATGAGTTGTGGTAGAATTCCAAACTTGAACCACTAGTTCAAATTCAAAAATAGCATTGCATGCCCTTCAAAATTTAAAGGTCATAGTTTCCACGTAAAGCCAAATTTAAAGGTCATAGTTTCCAAGTTAGGAGTTCTTGCTTTTAAGGTAATATAGATAAGACATAATACATCAATTTACCTTCAACTGGCATATATGTCTTCAAACTTTGGATGTATACAAATAAACACTTAAACTTGTATAGATACATTCGTCTTACGTTGACATTCCACATGACAGTTTGTGTTTTAAGTGAAATTCTACATGTATTATGTCACGTATTGAACCAACTCTGAAAATAACCAAAATTATTCAGTGCAGTTAGTAAATCGCATGTAACAAATACGTTTTAAGAGTAAACTTCTTGAGTTGAAATTTCCTAGATGAATGGGATTTATTTCCTATTTAATATATTGTCCCATTATTTTGGATGATGTATTTTCTTTATTTCCACTTTTCTCCCCCTTGATTTATTAATTTTTTAATTCAACTCCTTTTAAAGAAATATATATATATATATATACGGTAAATACTAAATAGTAGTACTATATATGAGGAAACACTATGTCATACTTGTTTATGGAGTATGATTTGCTCGTTTGGTAAGATTGTATAAAAATTTGTAAAATTTTCATATTTTTCACGATTTGTCAATTTTTTCATGTTTATTTATGATAGTATATAAGAGGTGTTTATATACATATGTTTATAGTTATGCAAATCAATACAATATTATACAAACTGGGATCATGTTTGTCTATATTGTACATAAAAAGAAATATTTATATTGTCCTGAACATAATTGTAGTAGTACCTACATCCGATGCTCGAATACAACAATAACAACTACGACTCAGTCTAGAACAAATTAGGATCGACGATATAAATCCACACTAACACCTCGAACCAGATAGTATGTCTTCCACCAATAATTTACTACAACATACTATCTGTCCTAGCAGGCAACCAACAATGATAATTTGAATAACACTTGTTTCCGAGGATGGACATAGAGTGAAAGTTACGGATTCATCTGAAACTAGTAACTTTGGATCGAACATTGTATATATATATATAAAAAAAAAAACTTAACTAAAGAAGAACAAATAGTAAATTATTCCGAACCCAGTAAATCAAATGAGTTGTGGTAGAATTCCAAACTCGAACACTAGTTCAAATTCTGAATCTGCCTCTCGGGACTATTAGAGTTTCTCATTTATCAAAGGAATTCCAGAGCACACCAAGATCAACATTTCCTCCAGACAGAACAATTCCAATATGATTGCATTCACTATAGACTGGATTTTTTCGAAAATCGTCAGAAAGAACAGCTGCAAGGCCTATAGCTCCACTTGGTTCCACTGCAATCTTCAGAATTTCATAGCAAAGTTTCATAGCTTGTATTATCTCCTTATCATCAACAACTATGACGTCATCCACGAGATCGCGGACAATAGGCCTGATTGATGGTAAAGGTAAATGCCAGAAGTTCAAGAAAGGTTTATTTTTGACTATTAACAAGCTTTAAAATAGGCAGACAGTAGTTTATAGTAGAAGGAGCTCGACTTTACCACGTGAGATCTCCAAGAAAAGCTCGAAGGCCATCAGCAATAGTGTTGACTTCAGATAACTTAGTAATCCTACCATTACTCTTCGATTGGAAAGCATCATTTGCTCCCATTGGTTCGGCAGCCAAAATGCGAATGGCAGGATTGATGGCCTTGGCAGCCAATGCAACTCCCGATATCATACCACCTCCTTCATTCCGAATCAGAAAATGAGGCTGATTTACAAATTAAAATTTCAAGAAAAACGATATATCAAAGTCTTAAAATTGTTGATTTACCGCTGATTGGGACTATTAAAGTGTCAATTTCCGAAGCCTGTTCCAGAAACTCCAGAGATATTGTACCCTGCCCACTGTAAAGATCATAAAGAAACATATTAGTAGAGAACTATTCATTAGTAGAGATCATTCTGTGTAGATTCCTAGCCAAAAAAGTGAGACTTGTGTTACCTTATAATGCGCCCATCATTAGAGGAAGGAATAAGAACAGCACCAGTATCTTGCAACACCTTGTTTGCAGTATCTTCCCGGGACTGCATCGATGGCTCACTGAAGATAACATGACCACCGTAACGTTTGACATTCGCGACTTTGCATTTCGGAGCATCTTTTGGTATAACTATATATGCAGGGATGCCCCGTAGTTTTGCAGCCAAAGAAAGAGCTGCAGCATGATTTCCACTAAATTCGATGGGAAGTAGATTAGGGGATAATCCAAAAAATCAAATAAAGATAGTTTTATTACAGAAACCAGAAAAATCGGAACGAACCTGCTATGAGTTACAACTCCTTTAGTGGCTTGATCATCATCAAGTGAAAAAATAGCATTGCATGCCCCTCGAAATTTAAAAGCTCCCCTAATAAATTGCACGAACAAATGGCCCTTAGTTAGAAGCGAAAATAGCAGAAACTTTAGTTCACTACGACACATTTATATAGGAACTACTTTGAAGAAAATCCCTTCCATTCTACGTTAAAGAGTTTCTCACCCCTTCTGAAAGCATTCACATTTGAAGTACAGCTTTCTTCCAGCAATCGAATCTAAAGTGTCTGAGGTGAGTACAGGAGTTTGTTGCACAAAGGGATTGATGCGTACTTGAGCTTCCCAGATGGAAGAGATATCAGCAGCATAACTGTCACTAGATTTTGTGTGATTCGGTTCCATCAATAATTACTATGGAAGTTAACAATCACAAAGCTGAAAACATGTAAAAAAAATTGAGTCAGTCCAGGGAAGATCAAAGAACAAAAATACCAAACAAGGTTGAATCTCTCAAGTCTATCCAGAGAAGATCTAAGACGAGAAATATATAATCAGTTGACTTTGAGAACAGACACAAGAATAATACGCTTCGAAGAAAAATAATATCATATAACATGACAAATTGCCTGAGTATGGACTTAAAGAGAAAGGAAATTGTCTTGATCTCAAGGATCAACCAAGGGAAATGATGGATCATGGACATGTTACCCATAAGCCACGGAGTCTAAATCTATAATCAAGTTTCAATCTTTCTGTCAAATGATGGGTCAAATCTCAATTTCCCTAAATTTCAAACTTGAGGCCAAATCTCAATATTCTACGCCTCAAATCATAAATCTAAAGCTGAAAGCACATCTCATTACCACAATCCATCAAAATATTCAATTTTAATATATCAATATATATATTAACATTCTTGTTCCAAAGTAAAACATCTTAACAGTATACGAATCATTATAGAATCATTAAATCGTCATCATTTCTTACTACACAAAACATTTTCAAAAGAACCAAGAAAGCAGTTACATGGAAAATGGATGTGACCATCATCACAGATGTGTTGATTCTCTTATCACATCTGCTCCATTTGGACTCTACGTTATATCGTTATCAAGTTCTAGCATATCCTTATCAACAAAAAAAAAATTAAAAAAAAAGAACCAATAAAGCTATGAACTAAGTAAATTTTAACCTGAAGCTTAAATTGACGAGAGCTTCACTATCGGCTCCAATAAAGTTCCAGCCCCTTCCTTCGAGCAAAAAGCTTATTTTCAAAAGAACCAAGAGCTCTCTTACCCTAACATATCTCATATACTTATATGTTGATAAGAATAAATGGATCTAGCCCACTTCTTCACTCATAAATTAGTTACCTAACTAAGCAAATATAGCTACTATATCTAAAATGCATAGTGCTAGTTTTAAAATATTACCAAATGTGGCGTCAGTTACCATTTTATAGCAAACTCACTAGCTTGTGTCCTTCCCCCTTTTTAAGGATTAACGGTCCAGTCCACTTCTTCACTCATAAATTAGTTACCTAACTAAGCAAATATAGCTACTATATCTAAAAGGCACAGTTCTAGTTTTAAAATATTACCAAATGTGGCGTCAGTTACCATTTTATAGCAAATTCACTAGTTTGTTTCCTTTCCCCTTTTGAAGGCTTAATACACTGTATGTCTATCAGTTAATTCTCTTACCAAATCCCACTTTCCTTAATTTGCTCCTATTCTCTATCTCGCGGTTTTGCTTCTTCCTCAATTCGTGGCACTTTTTCCAGTGAAGTAACGGTTTTGCATAAATATGTTGGTTATGTGTATCTAATAGTTTCTTCTACTGATTCTCAGACTTTAAGCTGTTAATTTGAATTATTTTAGGGGGCTTCTCAAGCTTTTTTCTGTGTATCAATGGCGGAAGCTTCTACTCCTAAGAGGCTTACTCGAGGTATTACCCTCTAACCAACATTCTTATCAAGATTGTCCATACTTTGATTTGTGCATTTTCACTCAAGAAGATAACAATGCAGGGGTTGTTGCTGCTTTAGAAGCCGAGAGGAGAACTAAGTTCCGCAATGACCCCATAAAAATGCGGTCATTGGATGAACAACAACAAAAAAATCAAAGAAATTGAAAGTTGTTGCAGCAGATGCAAGTATCGATAATAAGAAAGGAAAGAGGTTGTTTAAGATACATGTATCGAAAAGGGGAAAAAATAAATTTCGACCCATGCTATCAAGGAAACAAGTGTAGGGTAAGAGAGCTCTTGGTTAGGTAACTTATCCCTTTCCAGATACACACAAATTTCTAGATATTACCCAAATATGATCCAGAGAGGGTTTAATTGAATTTTTTTCTTCTTGATTGTATACATTTATTATTATATTTTGCCACAATATGTATGAGATGATAAACATTGCGCTTTGCTACAATATGTATGATAAAAATATCAATAATAATATATGTATCAGATATATTACTATATCCGGAATAATGACAGAGTGGAACCAAGTATCATTTATTCAAAAATGACAAAGAAAAACAGTGTTACCTTATAAAGCGCCCCATCATTAAAGGAAGGAATAAGAACAGCACCGGTATCTTGCAACACCTTGTTTGCAGTATCCTCTCGGGACTGCATCAATGGCTCACTCGAGATAACCCACCGAAACATTTGACATTCTCGACTTTACTGAATCAACTCAAAAATCCATTTGGGTCCATGAGAAACAGACTCAACTTCAGATAGTTTTTACACCCATTACAGCATATTAAAAAAAATACTAAAATCAAGAACCAGTATTAGTGGATAGTAGACACTGAAAATAGAAAGAGAAATAAGAGGGAAAGAATGAACCTTAATGGGTGGAAAGAACTTACAGTCCCTGAGCAGAAAGATACCCCAATACTCAGTAGCTAAAATCACAGAAGTTGACTCAACATTGAATGGAACTTCCATACCCAGTGTAATCCCACAAGTGGGGTCTGGGAAGGTAGAGTATACGCAGACCTTGCCCATACCTCGTGGAGGTAGCGAGGTTGTTTCCGAAAGACCATCGGCACAAGAGCATCAAAGCAAGCAGTTATAAAAAAAGAAAATAAGACAGTAGCGGGAAAATGACAACTAAGAAGGAAACCAGTACAGAGCATTCAGAACAAAAGAACAGTAAAAAAAAACAAATAATGTGAAACAAAAATCAAAGAACAAGAAGTTGCAAGAATACATGAATCATATAGAAGTTTGTTCCAATGAGGGGAGAGATTGAATACAGAGTTTCTCATTTGTTAACGGAATTCCAAAGCACACCAAGATCAACATTGCCTCCAGAAATTACAATGCCAATATTATAGCATTCACTATAGGCTGGATTTGTTTTAAAACTATTGGAAAGAACTGCTGCAAGGCCAATAGCTCCACTTGGTTCCACTGCAATCTTTAGAATTTCATAGCAAAGTCTCATAGCTTGTATTATCTCTTCATCATCAACAACTATGACATCATCCACGAGATCGCGGACGATAGGCCTGTTTGACGGTAAAGGTAAATGCCAGATACCATTTATCAAATTGGCTTGTTAGAAAAAGCTTAGTTATCAAGAGTGTGTTAGAAAAAGCAAAGTTATCAAATTGGCTTGTTAGAAATCCACATAGAAGTGAAAGAAAAGGAGCTAGGGGGTAGAAGGGCTTGGGAAAAAGGGACCAAGCGGCTTCTTCAGTGCAGGGGTAAATACACTAAAAGTGAGAACCAAAAAATTCTGTTGCTTGGACCCTCCAAAGATGTTGCCTCACTTGGGTCGGATCCTCAAAAATGCATACCCAACAGTACTTTTGAAGAATCCAAGCAACATAGTTAAAAAAATTAGCACGATCTCTAAAACATTGAGTCATGCCGATCTTGCCGCCAACAAACCTTTGATTTTGATTGCGAAAAGCTCCAAATAGGCACAGTAATTTAGAGTAGAAGGAGATCTAAGACCTTACCATGTGAGGTCTCCAAGAAAGGCTCGAAGCCCATCAGCAATAGTGTTGACCTCAGATAACTTAGTGATCCTGCCATTGATCTTCGACTGGAAAGCATCATCCGCTCCCATTGGTTCGGCAGCAAAAATGCGAATGGCAGGATTAATGGCTTTGGCAGCCAACGCAACTCCCGATATCAGACCACCACCTTCATTCCATACCAGCAATTGAAGCTGGTCTACAAATTAAAATTTGAAGAAAATGATATATCAAAGTCTTTAAAAAGTTGATTTACCACTAATTGGGACTATTAAGGTGTCAATTTTGGAAGCCTGTTCCAGAAGCTCCAGTGATATTGTACCCTGCCCACTGTAAAGACCACAAAAAAACATATTAAATGGAGAAATATTCATCAGCACAGATCATACTGTCTAGATTCCTAGCAAAAAGGTTCAATTTTTTGGAAAAAGTAGTATTTTGGAATATCAAAAACTACTATTCCATACAGTTCAATTAGAAGTTCAAGGTTGACTTGGAATAGTTCGTAATGAAACTGCTGCAAATGTCGAGAAAGATGAAATCATCATACAGAAGGATCATTAACACATAAAGTGAGATGGGATCAGTTTGTCTTGGGCAGGAGATAGAATTTTAACAGAACACGTGCATCCGAATACTCTTAAGGCTTCTTTGGGGGCTTTCAGGCCCCTCTCAATCTATTTTGTAGTTGAGAAGGGGGAAGTACCAAGTATCATCTATTCAAAAATAACAAAGAGAACCAATGTTACCTTATAATGCGCCCATCATTATAGGGATGAATAAGAACAGCACCAGTATCTTGCAACACCTTGTTTGCAGTATCCTCTCGGGACTGCATCGATGGCTCACTCCAGATAACCTGACCACCATAACGTTTGACATTCTCGACTTTGCATTTTGGAGCATTTTTTGGTATAACAATATAAGCAGGGATGCCCCGTAGCTTTGCAGCCAAAGCAAGAGCTGCAGCATGATTTCCACTAAATTTAACGGGAAGTGGATCAGGAGGTAATCCAGAAAAATAAATATAGATAGTAAACCACAGAAACCAGAAAGATCTGAACGAACCTGCTATGAGTTACAACTCCTTTAGCAGCATGATCATCATCAAGTGAATAAATAGCATTGCATGCCCCTCGGAATTTAAAAGCTCCCCTGATAAATTGCACGAACAATGGCCCTTAATTAGAACCTTTAGAAGCGAAAAATAGCAGAAACTCTAGTTCACTACAACACACTTATACATGACTACTTTGAAGGAAATCCTTCCACTCTATGTTAAAGAGCTCCTCACCCCTTCTGAAAGCATTCACATTTAAAGTACAACTTTCTTCCAGCAATAGAGTCTAAAGTTTCTGAGGTGAGGACAGGAGTTTTGTGCACAAAGGGCTCGATGCGTACTTGAGCTTGCCTGATGGAAGAGATATCAGCAGCATAATCATTGCTAGATGTTGGGCGGTTAGGTTCCATCAATAATTACTATGGAAGTCAACACTCCTGAAGCTGAAAACATGTGGAATCTCTCAAATCAATCCAATGAAGAACTAAGACGAGAAATATATAATCAGTTGACACAAGAAGAACACACTTCCAATAAAAACAATAATATCATATAACATGACAAATTTTGTGAACTTGGCAATGGGGAATCAAACGTAATACCCATATTTTCTTAAGAAACAAAGGGCATTCCGTGTCCCAAAGGACTTCAATGTACTGCACTCAGACTTATCAGTCTTTTACCCTCATCACCCACAATTTGAACGAACTGTCTTCGGCTCGAACTAGTTATATTAATCAATTAATCAACTAGGCCTCAACCCTCAACTAGTTGGTATCTGCTATAAATACTAGAGTTTACACCAAGGATTTGAACCTGTGACCTAAAACAATTTTTTTACCCCCTTTACCACTACACTAGAATCTTTCCTCACGCGAGGCAGGAGTGGATGTAGTTCACAATTTACGAGTTCATCTACACCAGTAACTTCAGCTGAGACCTAGTATATATGTTAAAAGATTCACTAAATAAGAACAGATAACGGATTTGAATGGGATGCAACAAAAGTTTTGAACTTGAAACCATAAAGTTCAAAATTTGGATCCGCCTCTGTGTCGAGGGATTCAATAAAACATTGTTTAAGCGAACGGATTATATTGAACTCCTTTACCTTTCTTCGCTCCACCTCTGGATCCAGATACACAGACCAATCAACCAAATAACCATATGTAAATACACCCCTGTCAAGTCCTTCAAAAATGCACTATTTTTGGAGGACCCAACACACACCTTGAAGAGTCCGAGCAACATAACTTATAAGTCAGTGGTCACATACTCACAACATTATTCTACATCCGCTACCTTAAAATTCAACCCCTCAATGAGATAACCAACTTCCCCCATCACCAACAAACAAGATGCAGATACACAGACACATGGATAGAGGTAGCATATATCACGGGTTCGGCAGAACTCTCTAGCTTTGGTTCAAATCATGTATATGCATTTAAAAAAATCACCAAATAAATTCACAATCCAATTACTAACACTTGAGACAGTAAAATCTTAGAATCCAGAACTCATAACTTTCAAATCCTAGCTCCGCCTCTGTTAACAGAACATTTAACCAAAACAAGCATATGTAAATACACTACTATCATCTTTATCAAGGAAATATAAATAAAAAAGGTAACTTTTTTCATACATAAACAACAAGAAACAGGAGAATCTCAATAACTCAATTGATCAGCTATCCGAACTTTCACCTTGTTAACGAGAGTTCGATTCCCTGTCATCCCCTCCCCCATTTCCCCATTTTTATAAAAAAAATCAAGAAAACATTTGGGTCCATGAAAAAACAAACTCAATTTCAGATAATTTCTACACCCATTACAGCAAATTAAAAAATATACTAAAATCAAGAATCAGTATTAACCTTATGAGTTGCAAGAACTTACAGTCACTGAGCAGAGAGAAATTGAAGTTCCCCAACAGTATAATCAATAGTCACATATGGGGTCGTTTGGTACACGAAATTAAAGATAATAATTTCGATATAAAATTTGATACTCTTCCTGACCTAATTTATGTGTCACTTTTCGGATTTCGAGATTCAAATAAGTTTAACTCTTGACAGTAAATTTTCCATATATTTTGTAATTATTTTGAATTGTCAATTATTGTGACTTATAATACTTTTTACGTAGTTTACAAATATATAGATTTCATTTCAAAAAAAAATGAAGATTCTTCGCGCAAATTTCCGGTCAAACTTATACTGTTTGACTCTCGAAAAATGAAAAGTGTCACATAAATTGGGACAGAGAAAATACTAAATTTATTTGATATGATGTTATTGAGACTTTTGATTAAGAATAAATATGATTTAGGATTGAGATGTTATCCTTTTATTTATTTATAATAAAAATTATATATTTAAAAATTACATAATGTCAAGTAATAAAAAGCATTTAAATATATCGAAAATAATTGTGGTAGAAAATTGCTTGGCTACTTAAAGTAGACTAGTATAATTCTTCTTTGATAATGGTGGCGAGATCGATGGATAAAATTCTCCACCATTAACATAAATGTGTCATATTCGAGCTCTAATAGAAAAAAGTTTAATAAATACGTATACTATATGAAAATACTAGGTTATTTATTACGTGCACAAACTTTTTTTTTTCCTATAAACTTGATGCAAGATTGAATATTATTTTATTTATTTTCTAATTCAAGAAGGGGAGCCTTGGAGGTGGTTAACACAACAAAAGTTTTAATGCATCGAACTATCTTTTTTTTATCTTCTAATTCACATCCTCTTCTTATCAATTCTAGGTAAGTACATAGAAAAACTCGTTGGATTGTAATTATGTTTATTAATTTCCTCCTAATAAAAGAAGAAGTATACGAAAATCAAGTAAATCCACTATTCTAATTAACTATATCGCTTTGACTTTCAAAATATTGTCACACTCATATCGAATCCTTCAAAAATATTTTTTTTTGAAGAATCCGATACGATCTTTAGAGTTTCTAAAGAGTTTGAGGACCTAGTTAACTAGTCTAGTTAAAAGGTGTGTTTGATGAAAATAAAAATCTAGTTAAAGGGCATAGTTTTGAAAAGTGTGCACCAGCCACCGAGATCACAAGTCAACAGTCCTTTCTTTTCACCTTGAAAATAACCGGACTTATTATTATTCTTTCCGAATCATCTTGCGCACATCTTCTGGTATATATTATTTCCTTTGTCCTTAATTATTTGTCCACTTTTCTTTTTTTAATTGTTTCTAATTACTTATCTATTTTGACAAATCAAGAAAGGACAACTTCAATTCTTGAAAATCTTAAATTTTTAATTCATCCACTTCATAATTAATAGGGGTAAAATGGTAAACTCACTATGTCAATAATTGCTTTCTTAATAGGTGTGTTAATTCAAAAGTAGACAAGTAATTAAGGACGGAGGGAGTACCACTTTTCTATCAATGTTTGCACATTGTGCTTTAATTTCCAATACAAACATTTTTTTTGCATAATGATGGACAAAGTCATGATGCGAGCATAAAGTAACCCTCTGATTAGATCTACTAGTATGTATAATTTTTTGTTATTTTACCACGGTAACAAAAAATTATACAAAAAAAAATTAGAGCTCAGATGTACTAGATTTCGTTTTTTATATCAGACATCTATAAAGTAACCCTCTGATCAGATCTACTAGTATGGATCGTACGTTAACCGTGGTGAAATAACAAAAAAATTAGAGTTCAGATGCACTAGATTTCGTCTTTTATATCAGATATAAAGTAACAACAACAAAAAATTAGAGCTCTGAAATGCACCAACCGGGAATCGAACCCGGGTCTGTACCGTGGCAGGGTACTATTCTACCACTAGACCACTGGTGCTAGATGTTTAATGTAGGAGGCACAAAATTTATAATTCTAACTGAATTCTTTTCTTTCCCTCTCAACATAGATGATTTACTTGATTAATCATTGAAGTAAATTATAATATTGTTGAACTATATGCTAAAAGTAACATAAATTATGAAAGTGTATCAAAAGTACATCAAATGCAAGCTTTACATTTCATAATGTTACATATATATATAATATATATCAGTGTAATTTCATAAGTGAGGTCTAAAAAAAGATAGAATGTGTTTTAATTACTATCTTGCGATATAAAAATGTTATTTTCGATAGACCATCGATCGGCTCAAGAAAAAACATTTAAAAAGAAATAAGAAATGAAAAAGTCATATTAAAAAAAACCGACAAAATATGCTATTTTTCAATACATTAAATGAAAATATAACAGTAAAACCACTAAATTAAAATTTCATCTATGGTCAATATATCTATTTTTCAGTTTATTCAAACGCTGATTTGTTTTCATTTTTGAACTATAATTCACATTTTTAGAGTATACAAGAAAATTACTTCAATTCATCATGTTTTTAACTGTGAATATATATATATATATATATATATAAAAAAAACAACTAGAATAGCAATTAAAAAATATATATATCATGAAATCAATATGGTGTCCTTATATATTGGACACAGTATTACTACTCGCACATTAATTAATTTTGTATGAATGTATTTGGTATTTGAACAATTTAAATTTAAACAATGAGAAGGGGATTGAGGAGCCAATATTTAGTAATTCCGTTAAGTCTGTGATGGGATGTATATGATTCTTTTTGTTTTTGATAAGAAATTTCGATTTCAAGCTTTAGAAATTAATAAATTTTTGGTGAGGTATACTTTCCCTAAATGAATCTTATATATTGTGATAAGATGTATAAGATCTCTTTATCCTTCATTTGAAATCTTAGACTCAAATTTAAGAATGAATACAATCTTGATAAGCAACGTTTCATCCAGAGGTTGTTTTGTTACGGGAACTAAATCGTATTATGCGTTATGATGAGATGTATAAGATTCCTCCATTCAAAACTAAGAATGAATACAATCTAGATAAGAAACGCTTTATCTAAAGGTGTTTCGTTACCACGACTAGTTTGTATAATGCATTGTGATGAGATGTATATGATTCCTTCATCGTTTATTTGAAATTTCAAATTCAAATCTTGAAACGAATATAATTTTAATAAGCAACGGTTTCACCTAAATGTCGTTTTGTTACCACAACATGAATACCAATCTCGATAAAAAAAATTGGAATTGTATTTATTTTATGTTTCGTTATTTATATTAGCTTAGATCGATCCATTTTATATAGAATATGAGATTATAATCCTTTTATAATTTTGGAGTGATAATCATAGGATAATCCTATTATGAATTAAATAACCTCATTATAAATTTTATCGACCTGAATTTAGATTAGTCGAATCAATATCTAGAAGATGCCTCGATAAATGTGTAAATGTGGGACCAAGTGACAAGCCTTTAATGATAATCTGAAAGTACATTTAATAGATAGTATTGGCATTTTAAATTGTCAATTCCTAAGTCCCCTTATGATCCTTCCCATTATCAAACTCCATATTTCATCACAATGCCCAACACAAAAAGATAATTGGTGATGGGGACTATTTTATTTATTTATTAATAAGGATTACGGTGGAATGGTATGTATATTTATTAATAAAAGATCTCGTCTTTGATTCCTTTTGGATATAAAATTATCTTTATTAGAGAGAGTTTTACCCTTAATATGAAATTTTCTGATGCAAATTAAAATTTAATCGAACTCTAATATAGATACTGAATATCGATTGAAAAAACAAAAAAACAAAAAATGCCAAAACTAAGGCATGGGAAGTTTGGGGCCATGTAGATATCCATTAGGACCATTACTTAAGTGGACCTACTTCCTATTACCAATGAAAGGATTTTGTAAGCTCTATTACTCCTCTGTTCCTAATTACTTATTTACTTTTAAATTGACACATTTATTAAGAAAATAATAATTGATATATTGAGTTTATTATTTTACCCCTATTAATTATGAAGTAGATGAATTAAAAATACAATAATTGATATATTGAGTTTACCATTTTACCCCTATTAATTATGAAGTAGATGAATTAAAAACTAGTTCTACCATTTTCAAAGTAATTAATTGAGGGTATAATGGGTAAATTTTTTTTGTCCTTTCTTGATTTGTCAAAATGAACAAGTAATTAGAGACAACTAAAAAAGGAAATATGGATAAGTAATTAGAGACAGAAGGAGTAGTAGATAATAAATTTTGATTTGTACTTTGAATTTAAGGAATTGAAACTTGATTTTGAATCTTCGTCTTGATTTTTAAAACTTATAGAAAGACTTTTGAATCTTCGTCTTGATTTTTAAAACTTATAGAAAGACATTTGAATGCTTAGATATTTTTGTAGAATAATTTGTGGCATTGAATTCACGAGTACTCGCTAATTTCTTATTAAAATTTTAACATATATTTCATTAACCTTTGATTTAATTATTCATTTTGACACATGACTTGATTTTATTGACTTTTTGATTTTGATCGACTGATTCATTTGACATGTGACATCAAATTAAACCTCTTGGCCTTGGAAAAGGTACAGATTGTGGTCAAAGATTTGATTAGTGTCATCATTTAACTCAAAAGTGTAAAAAAGAAAAAAAAAAGGACTTGCATAAAGATTTTTTTTTTATTTTTTATTTTAAAAAAACAATATTGCAGCTTCATATCAATTGCATGAGCACTTTTTTCTGTTCAAATAAAACAGACAACTTTGTATGTACAAAATAGTTGTGGACCTCTTTTAACCCTCGAAAACTGTGTCAATTCAATTGTTTTTTTTTTTATTTGATGTTTAATATGAACATTAGAATTTGATTATATTTAAATTTGCGTAACATTGAGCCTCATTTAAGAAAAGTGCTTCTTATCAAGGATTTTTTCATACTGAAAAGTTAAAACTCAAATTCAAAATCTCTAATTAATGAAGGAACAACTCCATCACTGTATTATATTTTTTTGATGGTGTGTCGATTCGATCTCAATATTGGCTATGTGAAATTCATCTTTTTATCAGTTTAGAGAAAATCACTAAAATGACCCCTTATGTTTGATATAAGTTCAAAATAATCGTCTAAAGTATGCTCTCAATAAATTTCATTTAAAAATAAATGAAGCATATATATACATGAATTTTCGGTCAAATTTTAATTGTGTCTTGAAAAATGAAAAGTTTCACATAAATTGAGATACAATGAGTAAAAATTTGAATCACATGGGTCCCTTACCCTTCCATTAAATTCTTGTATTGGACACAAATCTATATATACACACAACAATAATGTACTATACATCAATGCCAAAAAAAGAAAAAAAGTTTCATAAATACATTCTTGATTTTCTCTTTTGAAACTCTGTAATGGTGGTGAAATCTCAAGATTTAAGCTTTGTAAAGAAAAGGGTATGTTTATTTTTCTCTTTTTTTCTTCTTAATGCTTTAAAATTTGGTTCTTTTTGTGTTTCATAACTTGTGATGTCAAAAAAAAAGATTACTTTTTTATGCTAATATTTGTTTCAAAGATGAAAGCTCAACTTGGTTTGCCTCAAAATGCACTAGTTTTGAAGCACAAGCTCAAGAAATTCGAATTTTATTAGTTTCAATTTGTTTATCTGATTTTGACTTGATACGGAGTTTAAGAAAGTAATGAAGAATGTATGAATATGTGCTTTAATCTTGTGGTTTAGACGTGTGAAAAACTAAAATTAGACTGTTGCCCTGAATTTACTTTTTTTGAGTTTCATGTGTTGTAATGCCAAATGAAGATTTAATTTATTATGCTAATTATATTTGTTTCAAGAAAAGCTCATTTGTCATACCCCAAAAAATGCAAGGATTTTCAAGCAGAAGATCAAGAAATTAGATGTCTGTTTTAGTTAAATTCCCTTTTCATTTGTTTCAAGAAAAGCTCATCTATCATTTTTTTTTCTTCATCAAGTTTGTTGTTTTTCTTAATATTCAGGTACTAGCTCAAAAACCCAGAATTTGTTTTTTGAGTTTCATGACTTGTGATATAAAAAAAAAATCTTTATTATTCATCCTTCTTAAAGTTTGGTGCTTTTCTTAGCTCCTGTTTGTTGAAACTTGAAAATATGAGTTTGAGTTGTGTTTGGACATATGTTTTACTTGAAAATATGCTTTGAGTTTGTGTTTGAACCTACATTTTACTTGAATTTTTTAAAAAGATTTTGTCCCAAAAACTAGTCTTGGCCAGATTTTGTAAAGTTGAAAATATTCAAATATCACATTTTCAGAATCTGATCAAATTTCATGGTCAAACACATATTTGAAGATAAATTGTCAAAATTACTCGAAAAATCTATGGTTGAACGCTAGCTTATATTCAGGCTTAGCTCTAAGTTCCAGAATTTGTTTTTTGTTTCATGATTTGTGATGCCAAAAAAAAGAGAGTAATTGTATATGCTAAATTTTAGCTCAAGAAAAACTCACTTCATCCCCCCCCAAAATACATGAATTTTCAAGCTCAAGAACTTAGATGTCTCATTTTCCCTCAAGTTTACTTCTTTTTTTTTTTTGGTTATTTGTATTTATGTATTACTTTTGACTAATAAAATACTATCAAAGATCTTCTGTTTTTGACCAAAAGATGAAATCTTGAAATGTAATTATTGTAGCATTTTGTTTCATCACTTTGAATTGATCCTAAAGTTGGAGTCTTTTTGTTTCCATCAAAGTTTTATGACTTTTCTTTTTGTAATTTAGTTACATGGATAATTACCACTTTTTCCCTTTTCCACTTTGTTGTCAAGATCAATGAACTTTATGTATTTTAGTGGCTTATGGTTAGATTTTTAGTTGAATATGACAAGTCCATGTGTCTTTAGCTATTTTTAAGGAACTTTAACTTCAAGCATGCTTTATGAATTTTTCTATTTTTTTTCTTTAGTTTTATATTATAAAGTTTGTAGATCTCCACACTTGGCTGACTAGCACATGGTATTCAAAGATAGTTGACCTTTTTTATTTTATTAATCTCAATTTAGTTTCACACTACATCTTTTGAGTTTTATAATTAGTTATCATATATCTTTAGTTTTTTAGATGAAAAGTGTCATTAAAAAAGAAGGTGAGAGTATGCAAATAGAATGATTCTGTGGATTGTTTGATGAGTGATTAGATCTTGTCTAGTTGCTGGTTTTGTTAAGTGAGTTTGAGTAAAGGGACCATACTTGTTTTTTTTTTTTTTTTGGTAGGCCTTATTGATAGATACTGGCAAATCAACTGTTTAAATATACTTGAGTTTATTTTCTGTGGCCGAGGGTCTTTCGGAAAAAAGTCTCTTTTTCTCCGTAAGGTAGGGGTAAGGTCTGCTTACACTCTACTCTAACCTCCCCAAACCACCTGTTATGGGATCACATTTGATATGTTGTTGTTATTGTTGATTTTCCTGTGGTAACATGCAGGTTTGAAAATGTTCTTTTCAGATAGAGTCTGCATGATTATTTTCACCATGTTGGGAATTGAAACGTCTTTTATTGTAGAGAGTTTTGCACAAATAGTCGGTTAGATTTACTGTTTATTCTTTTTAGCCGGTATACATAAACTAAATATTGTTGTACACATCTTATACATTAGTCGGCTATTTTTAGTTTAAGCGGTTGTGTGAGCGACTATTTAGGTTAATTCTTCTTTATTTTTAAATTGGATTACTCATTGCAAGTATCTTTGACTTAGATTTGTTAATGATTTGCACAATGATCAGATTATTTGAAGTTATTCGAAGACTGTTAAGTACTAACTAAGCTTTGCATTTTGCAGATCTGCCTTTGAGTTAGAGAAGTGCAAATTCTTCTGCTTTTGGTAAGTTTCAACATTATGTTTTTACCATTTTGTGATTTTATTACGGGATGTGGAAATGCGGATGTTGAAAATATGGTTGTTTTCCTGGACTAGGTTATATTTGAAGCTTCTTTTTGAATTTTCTCTCTCTTTTTTATGGTTTTATTTAGTTTATGATGGTGACATGAGTTGAGCTTAAATGGAATAGTATGGATTCATATAGCCGATCTCAACTTGTATGGGACTGAGGAGTAGCTGTTGTTGTTCTTGTCTCTTTTTTGTGTTATGGTTCAATGGTGCTTGTTTATTGCGTCTAACGATGCTATAGGTTATTCTTGTTTAGTGGTGCTTCTTTTGCATTCAAAATCCATCTTTATTCGAGGATCATTTTCTAGCATAATTTCATTGATTTTTCCGTCTTGTGTGAATTTATCTCATAAAGTTGATCAACTTGTGATATCATTGACTGATTAGGTTCTTGTAATCTGTACCAGATCGTTTAGATTTTTCTTGAAATTGAAGAACATATTTTTTTTCGATTATGCCTATGAAAATTCATAGTTAAATTCCTGCTGACATCGATAGTACTTAACAATTACCTCGATAAGAAATATGAAAAGTACATTGTTTTCCGATTTTTAGAATCCATTCGCTCCCCTATCACATCATAAGTTACTTCACTCGGAAACTTGTTTATGGTTATTGGCTGATTAAGTAAGATCAGTTTATAGTTCCATCTCATTTGTTGCTTAATGAGTCAAATAAGCTATTTTTTTCTTTTTTGATTGTATGAATTGGATATTGTAGGCCTCCTTTGTTTCCATTAAGAATAAGACGTCTGAATATGAATAAACATCTTAATATTAAGATGTGCATTAAGATCTAGATACCTAAGATGTTGTGTTTAGATTTGAACACTGAATGATTACCCTGTCTGATTTCATTTTAATGTGGGGCATTTTTCGCCGAATGGTTCTCTTCTAATTTAAATGTTTTATCTGCTTCACCCTCCGGAGATACAGAGTAATTTATTTTTTTTGCTTTATATCTCTCAGGTACTGCTGTCCGTCTTTAGTTTCTGTTGGTTCGACACATTCTTAACGATAATCTCTGAAGATGTTCTTAAACAATCTGAAGCTAGGTGTTGAAGTTGTTGGTGCACATAACCTTTTGCCGAAAGATGGTCAAGGTTCATCGAGTTCTTTTGTGGAGCTTTACTTTGATGGTCAGAGGTTCCGCACTACCATCAAGGAAAAAGATTTGAGTCCTGTGTGGAATGAAACGTTCTACTTCAACATCTCTGACCCGTCCAACCTCCATATGCTCACGCTTGACGCCTATGTCTATAACAATATTCGAGCTTCTCAGTCCAGGTCCTTTCTTGGAAAGATTACTATCAATGGGACTTCCTTTGTACCTTATTCGGATGCTGTTGTCTTGCATTATCCTCTTGAGAAGCGCAGTATCTTCTCACGTGTGAGGGGAGAGCTTGGTCTTAAAGTGTATGTTATTGACGATCCGTCCATAAAGTCCTCTACGCCTATTTCCGCAGCCAATGATACTCAGGTTCACAGCCATTCAGCTCAAACTCCAGCTCCAAAAATTCCTAGATCTGAAGTGAGACACACCTTCCATCATCTTCCCAATCCAAATCACCCACAGCAGCAGCAACAACAAGCTCCTGCTGTTCCTGTGCCTCATCAAGAAGCAAGATACATACCTGAGGAAATGAAGGTTCCAGAACCACAGCCTCCACCACAGCTCGTTCGGATGCATTCTGCCACAATGGCACAACCCGTTGATTATGCACTTAAGGAAACAAGCCCATTCCTTGGAGGGGGTCGAGTTGTGGGTGGTCGTGTTATTCGTACAGACAGGATGTCTGGTTGTACTTATGATCTTGTTGAGAAGATGCACTTCCTTTTTGTTAGAGTTGTTAAGGCTCGTGAGCTTCCTGCGATGGATATTACAGGGAGCGTGGATCCTTATGTTGAAGTCAGGATTGGGAATTACAAAGGAATTACAAAGCACATTGAGAAAAATCAAAATCCTATGTGGAATGTAGTATTCGCCTTTTCTCGGGAGAGGATGCAGGCATCCGTGCTTGAAGTTGTTGTCAAAGACAAGGATCTTGTCAAAGATGATTTTGTAGGCCTGTGCAGATTTGACCTCAATGAAGTCCCCATGCGTGTGCCACCAGATAGTCCTCTAGCTCCAGAGTGGTACCGGCTTGCAGATAAGAAAGGAGAGAAGATAAAGGGGGAGCTCATGCTTGCTGTCTGGATCGGTACACAAGCAGACGAAGCGTATCCTGATGCATGGCATTCTGATGCAGCTCTATCCGTTGACACAGTTGCATCCACTCTTATACGTTCAAAAGTCTATCATGCACCCCGGTTATGGTATGTCCGTGTTAATGTTGTCGAGGCACAAGACTTGGTGCCAACGGACAAAACTCGTTTCCCCGACACTTATGTGAAAGCACAAATAGGAAACCAAGTTTTGAAAACTAAGCCAGTTCAGGCTCGAACGTTCAATCCTCTTTGGAATGAAGATCTCTTGTTTGTTGCTGCAGAGCCATTTGAAGACAACCTTGTCCTCACAGTAGAGGATCGTGTGGCTCCAGGGAAAGACGAGATCATTGGGAGGGTCATCATCCCTTTAAGCATGGTAGAGAAGCGTGCTGACGATAGAATGATCCATTCTCGTTGGTTTAATCTGGAAAAGCCTGTGGCTGTGGATATTGATCAACTTAAGAAGGAGAAGTTCTCGAGCAGACTTCATCTTCGAGTCTGTCTTGATGGAGGCTATCATGTCCTTGATGAATCCACTCATTACAGTAGTGATCTTCGCCCAACTGCAAAGCAACTGTGGAGGCCGCCAATTGGGGTTCTTGAACTCGGAGTCTTAAATGCTGTAGGACTTCATCCTATGAAAACACGAGATGGAAAGGGGACATCAGATACATATTGTGTAGCAAAGTATGGTCATAAATGGATTCGAACTCGAACAATTGTTGATAACCTCTGCCCAAAGTACAATGAGCAGTACACTTGGGAGGTTTTTGATCCAGCTACAGTTCTCACAGTTGGTGTGTTCGACAACACCCAACTCGGAGAAAAAGGTTCAAATGGTACCAAAGACCTAAATGTCGGAAAGGTTAGAATTCGTATCTCAACACTTGAAACAGGCAGAGTTTACACACATTCATATCCGTTGCTGGTCCTTCATCCTACTGGTGTTAAGAAGATGGGAGAGCTGCATTTGGCAATACGTTTTACGTGCACATCATTTGCTAACATGCTGTACAAATACTCGTGTCCTCTTTTGCCAAAAATGCATTATGTAAGGCCTTTCACTGTGATGCAACTTGACATGCTAAGACACCAAGCAGTCAACATAGTGGCAATGCGGCTGGGACGAGCAGAACCCCCATTGAGGAAGGAGGTGGTTGAGTACATGTCTGATGTAGACTCACACCTATGGAGCATGAGACGTAGCAAGGCGAATTTTTTCCGCCTGATGTCAATTTTCACGGGATTATTCGCAGCAGGCAAATGGTTCGGAGATATCTGCATGTGGAAGAACCCGATCACAACAGTCCTTGTGCACGTTCTCTTCCTTATGCTCGTGTCATTTCCTGAGCTTATTTTACCAACTGTTTTCCTTTACATGTTTCTAATAGGAGTGTGGAATTACCGTTACCGGCCTAGGTACCCTCCTCACATGAACACAAAGTTATCACAAGCTGAGTCAGTGCACCCCGATGAGCTAGACGAAGAGTTTGACACATTCCCAACTAGTCGTAGCCCTGAATTGGTGAGAATGAGGTATGATCGTCTAAGGAGCGTGGCTGGACGGATTCAAACAGTTGTTGGTGATGTTGCAACACAAGGCGAGCGCCTCCAGTCACTGCTGAGCTGGCGTGATCCCCGTGCCACAGCTCTTTTTGTCACATTTTGCCTTGTTGCTGCTCTGGCCATGTATGTGACGCCATTTCAGGTAATTGCTGCCCTGATAGGCATTTACATGATGAGACATCCTAGATTTCGCCATAGGCTTCCTTCTGTGCCTGTCAACTTCTTCCGCCGACTGCCTGCTAGGACAGATAGTATGTTGTAAATTGTTGAGGTCCTAGTGAGGATTCATATCGCCAATCTCAATTTGTTGGGAACTGAGGCGTAGTTGTATTTGTTGTACTTGAGCATTGGATGGCGCCTGCTACATCTACATGTATAATAAAACTCATTCCTACAACCTTTTTCCTTATTATGATTTATATATGTATCATTATATTAAATGTGCATTTTTGTTTTTCTAAGATTGGGGATACATGAATCTCAAGCTGGTTATCATCACCAAAAAAATAAAAATTGATATGAAATTGATGTTAATATGTCGTTAAATAGCATGTATGCAGCTAACATGATTTTTTGATAATCTATCACTAAATGTTGATTAAATATCGATATAGACTTATATGAAAGGAAGTTATTTCAAAAGGTCGATAATTATCTATAATCTAGTAAAAACATATTAAGCTAGAAACAAAAGATACTTGCTTTAAGACTATTCAAAAATATCATCAAGTATGTATCGGATCCTCAACATGCTATGCATTTTTAGAAGATCCAACACGGATGTAACTACAATTTTAAAAGATATGAGCAGCATATTTCCCTGTTGTCCCACTTATAAGGTCTTAATTCACATTTAGTGTGAAATGATTCAAAAAAACGCTACTTCTGACCTAGTTCAGGTGCTGATTCCAAGATAGGCACATTTTTGAAGAGTTCGGACAACATAGACGAACAAATACTAGTAAATGTAACATCTTTACTTGCAAGATTCTTGTGGCAAAAATTGAGCAAACAGGATAGAGAGATTTATATCAAAGAAAATCTCAAAACTTCAAAGTTTTTCTTGCTTTGCCAATTAGTACACTAGACAGATGTAGTGACAAAAAATGAGGCAAAAAGTTCATTCATCAATTTTTCTAAAATAACATATGGTCATCAGCACACTTAACCTTCTAAAGACAGAAATATTACAATCTAACTTCCACCAACACCATCTTCTACACCATTTGCTACTTTAAAGAACCTAAAAAGAGGATACTTTTGTTACATTGTGTGTTAGCACAAACCATCATTCTACTAGATGGGCAGAGCTAGTTAAATGGCTCGAGCTGATCTCTCCTGCCGCGTTTCATTTACAACAACAGCACATATATACAAACTCCGTCTTCATGTGTCCATTGAAGCAAATCATAATAATCATCCACGTGTCAGGTCAATCTCGGGCTGGGAATTTCTTAGTTCAGGCCTTGAAATCGGAGGCCAAACGCCAGTAGCTGAATTTGAAGTTGGGTCTTGACTCAGAGTAGCATTAACCGGTATAGACGACTTTTCAGCAGATTCTTCCTCACTGCCTTTGGTACTAGTTTCTGGTTTGCTCTTTACCTTGGGACCATATACAAAGCTGCACACAACCACCTGCAAACAAAATTAAATTATTTGCTCGTCACGTAGATACTCCCTCCGTTTTAATTTCTTTGTTTGGTTTTTACTTGTCAAGGAGTTCAAGTAATGACTCTTGTGGTCATAAACTAAAGATATGAAAACATACCAAAATGCCCTTTAATCTTGTGGTCTTACACATGCCATGTGGGAAGTTAGAATTAAGGAGTTGTCAAAAAAGGAAAGAGACATTCTATTTTAAAGGGACTAAAAAGGAAGTAAGACAAACAAATTGAAATGGAGGGAGTACTTCTGATCTCCACGTCAAAGGTAGAAGGTAAGAAACTCGTAGAATCTAAATATGACAGGAGCAAGTTCATTATAACAACAGTAACTTCACTACCTGTACAGGGCTGGTTGCAATGAGCCTACCACCAACAGCACCCCCGAGTACATGCCCATCAGGGCTACTAACTGATATACTTATACCACCCGTGCGATCACGTGGACCACCACTTTCAGCGACCAAGTACGATCCAGACAAACAAAGTATCTCAAAACGACCCTGCACAACATGATGAAACATTTGAATCTCAGTTTAGTCAAAGCACAAGTTTCACTCTATAGGGGCAGAAGACTCCCAACAAAATGATAAACGGCCAGAGGACTGACAAAAGGTAACAAGAACAATTCTAGAGTTGAGAAAAAAATAGTAGCTAAATACATTTTTCAGCTGACATCAACATTCGCCTACATGATCCATGTTAAGAAGACAAGAATCACTTCTGAATATATAAGGGAAAGCATGTACACATTTACGTGTAGATAAAAGTTCTAGCTTGGAAATAAAGGAAAAATTGTGGGACTACAAAATTGAACTTTAAAAATTACTTCTTCAATTCTTGTTAGTTTTGTTTTATATGAGCAACACGATATTCTTGTTGAGTTTGACTACATGGTCAACATCAAGCTTAAGAATTATAGGATGAATTGACTATTAGGCATTCAAAGTCCAATTCCACATGGTTAATAGGCTTTGCACAACGTATAATGTGTGAGTTAAATGTGCGTTACGAGTTAGAATTCTGCTACGAACAGAAATCAAGTATTTTAAGTGGAGAAGGGTAGAAGAGCATCTCCAATATCCACCGAATTTCGTACAGTGCACCAACCAAGGATTTCTCAGTTGTCAAAATTTTAAAAGTAAATTCAATTTGAAGCATTAAAGAACTAGGGGTGGTTTATCAAGAGAAATACACCTTGCCCATAGGTTTTTAATCATTTGAACAAGAACATAACACATCAGCTGATTTTATCTGAACAACCAAACAAGTATACAGCAAAATCACTAAATTAAGGTAGTAAATTGTGAAAAATTGAAAACTGAACACTTGAAATCTAATGACTTTGTAAGTTAATGGAAGCATTATAACATATGTGATCCGAAGAAGCAATTGTGTTAGAAAGCATGATCTTAGGAGGTCTGTCATGTTTCTGTTTGGCTAAAAAACATAATATTAATTGGATACAGCTTTGACATGAACTTTAAAGTCATGCTCTTACTATTGTATGTGTTGAGGAAATTAGTAAAATATTATCAACCCAGAATTTTGGGTTGAGATTCACCATAACTAACGGGACATTAACAATCGCGGGCACTTAAATCTATACAAGATGTTTGAAGACATCAGAAAAAAAAGAAGACCAAATCAGAACAGCACCTCACTACAATGCAATTTTGGCTTATCACGCAAAACAAACTATGAGGGGCAAACAAGGTTGTTCTATTCTTCTTGGCCATTTTGCTCTTCCCTCGTTAATCCCTGAAGCAGGATCAGACCTATGCTATCCTTGGTGATGATGTTGCATATAGTAGGGTTGTGAAGGAGTACCAAGGAGGAGAAACTCTCTAAATAGATGTCAAGATTTCAACTTTGAAATCCTCTAACCTCTAACCCTGGAGCTCGGGTTGATATAACACCTATATCAGCCTTCAAGACTCTTCTCTGGTGCAGAACATCATTTGTTCTTGCTTCCATTCCTAACACTATTCATCCACCAATAATGCTCAGGAAAGGAGAGAGTTCAAGAAACTCTGAGTTAGGGCCAAATCTTATCATACACTATAATCAAAATCTTAGGGTAAGAATTCCAGTGTAACATAACTATGCAAAAGTTCACTTGACATAAAAACTATATAGAATGCACATGGTGGACTCTAAACAACCAAAATATTTCAAATTCACCTCTATAAAATCCAATAACATACTCTACAAAATAAAAGAGCATGTTCATTAAACGATTGACATCAAATCAAACAGTAAAGATCAAGTAGCAACTGAATGATGAAATCATATTGCAATGCTTAACAAGCTCAAAGAATTATTACTGTTGTGCAGACGATAAAATGAGTCGCAGGAAACCCTAGACATTTCAGATGAACAAAGTTGCGTTTGCCAAAGAACTCTAACCTCATAGGTGACAGTCGAACCAGAACTTGTAGGAGGCCGTAATGTGACTGCAGAAAGTGACCCGCTAGCTGATAAGACACATAAAGCCCTAGGCCTCTGTTCTGCAAATGCCAGTAATTTTGCCGCAACATCCTACAGACATTAAGGTACTATGTCATGCATATTGCATATAGGGAACACGCAACACCAGTAAGTGCATTACGCATAATACAAAATAAAATAGGCTGCTTTTCAAAATCAGTAAAACAAAGATGAAGAAGTTTTGGCTTATAAAATGTTGATGGGGCGGGTATGCTTTTTAACTTACAATTTATCAACTGCTATCATATTATCCCATTTCTGCGTAAGAACTCTCCTCTTTGAGAAACTTTTAAGGAAGAGTCTTCCGAACAATATCAAGTGAGAATGGAGGAGCCATGAGCTTATAAGAAATCATACAAAGCACTTCAATTTTTCATGTGATGCTGATCACATGGTAATAAACAACGACGACTTACCCAGTGTAATCCCACAAGTGGGGTCTGGGGAGGGTAGGATGTATGCGGACCTTACCCCTACCGTTGTGGGGTAGAGAGGCTATTCCAATAGACCCTCGGCTCGACAGAAAAGAAAAGAATATGAAGCATGGTAGCAAGAATATATGACAGCAAAACAGCAAGATACAAATCAAATCAAGCATCAGATAGTAAAACGTATAGAAGCTGATCACATGGTAATATCCCACAAATTCTCATTCACCCACGTGCCTGATTTGGTAATATATGATAGCATGATTTCAGATGTACAAATCAACAAAGTAAAACAGATAACACTACTTTACCAGATGGCTGCAAAAACCATCTTTGCAGCATGTGCAAGAACAGATTATACAAGCAAAACTGTGATGATTGGATCCTTCAAAAGAAGTGCATTTTTTTTAAGAATCTGACATGGGTGTAGCAGCATTTTTGGAGAGTCCGAGCAAAATGGAAGCAAAACGAGGGAGGACATTACCTCTCCTACACTGATGTGTATAACATGAGGGGTAAAAGCCAATCCTGCTGAAGTATTCATCCATTCACCTGCAGTGAGCAATTCAATCTTCAGAACTAAAACTCAATTATTGGTCCATCTTCCGAATTACTACAATTGGAAAACTTAACCGTCCAAGTCGAAAAATTATCAATACTTTGTGAGAACCATTGCCACCCAACATCCCCAACAGAAAAGATAATCATAATAAAAAGAAAAATTAACCTTTACAAAAGAAGGGGGTCGATGGTGGAAGTCAAATAGCATTAAGACCTTATAAGTGGCAGAAAGCATCATTCAAGTGTCACCATCCCAAGAAATACAACAAAAGAAATTTGTTTTGCAAGGATGTTAAATGTTACCATAGGTGTAAAACTGAGTTTGGATTCCTTATAAGATTATATTCTCTTTTTTAATTGTAAACAACATTCAGGCTGCAACAGTGGCGGAGCCAGGATTTTAATATCATAGATGCTCACTCTTTAATATAAATATTTTAATTAACGTGAAAATAAAAAAAATCTTATTATTACGAATAAGATTTCTAGTCTCAAATTACTGAGCAAACTACGATTAATATCAATATATTTTTTAGAAAAAAAAAAGGTCTTCTAGTCAGTACGACTCTCAATGACTTTTCATACTTTGAAGATATTGAATAATTGTATCATATCATGCATGCTTACAATTACAAATATTTACACTCTAAAATTTTCTAAAGCTTAAGCTTTAGTTGTAATAAATGAGATATAGGAGATTTAAAAATGGAAAAAATAAACTAAAACAAAAGGTTAAGATTGAAATGTTACCGAAAAAAAGGGCCAAGATTGATAAGAAAGAAAAAACAAGAGAAAATGTTTAGTACTATATGAAGTAAGTAGTAGTAACAAGCCTTCTCTTAAGGAAAAAAGTTCAACCGAGATTCGAATCCTCGTTTCTCACATTTTGGGCGCCGAAAATTCAACTTCAGAACCAATGCACCTATCACGCTTTATTGTTTGTGGGTAATCAATTTTTCCATATATTAGTTTTTAAATATTTTCTGTCTAGCTTTACAAGTTACGCGTCGAGATTAATGGGTGCTCGAGCACCCGGAACCTAAACGTAGGTTCACCCTGGGCTGCGAGCCTTGATTCTCACTAGAAGAGGCACCACCAACAATAACATAGCCGGTGTAATCCCACAAAGTGAGGTCTTGGGAGGATAGGTGCACAAAGACCTTACTCCTACCTAGGTAATTATGAAGAACACAAATATAGAGTATGAAAGTACATCATCGGTTTCACAAGCAAAAGTTATATATCTTATGATGTAGTATAGACAAATAAGTATATCATAGAGTCCAAAATCCTAACTACTCAGAAATACGGAGGAGGTAGTGAGAATGTCAGCAATGAAACAAGACAATCTTTCACATAATAATGCACAACAACCCAGAAAATTATCACTAGATAACATGAGACAGAACATCTCATCAGCTTTGTTGCTCAGACTCTCTACAAATGCTTTCACACCCATGTTGGATCCTCCAAAAATGCATTTTTTTAAAGGATCAGACACGCACCCATCAGCATTTTTTAAGAGTCCGAGCAACATAACTCACAAGTTTACACCAACAACAACTAAGCATTAGTACCAAACAAGTTGGAGTCATCTATGTGAATCCCCACTTCTTCCTTCAAGCTCACTTCATATGATTTACACCACATTTAAAAAAAAATTATAATCCACTAAATTCAACTGAGAAACATACCAAGTGGAGCTAATTTTTGCTTCCATCCACTTCCAGGAGGTCGGCCCTTGGCCCGCTTAGGCCCGGGAGTAATTGAACCAGTTGAAGGAGTAGAGGACAAAGGTGACAGTCCTAATGACATTTTGGACCCATCAGGACCATATTTCCTTGGCCTCCCTCTCTTCTTTTTCACTGGATCACTACCAGGTGAAACACTAGAGGCCACACTCATATTAATACCATGAGAAAAATGAGGTGATGGGTTCTCAACAACTTGGTATGTAGAACTCACAGTACCTCCTCCCCCTACATTGGACTGAACTGAAATGTTGGGGTTTGAGACGGACTTATAACTAGGTGGGGTAGTTACCCTTGTAGGTGCCCCAGACCCACCACCAACACCAGAACCAGACCCACTAATCCCTCTGCTGAGATAATATGCAGCACCCCCAGATAGCACCATCCCTTCTCTTCCATCCATGCATTTACTCACTAAAAACTTTCAAAACTGATTCTTGATGCTTCTATACACAAAAAGATTGAAACTTTAACATAAATTAGTAAACAAACTAACAAAGGCTAAAGTGGGGTTTTCAAGAAATGAAGAAAAAAGGAAATGCTGGTGAAAAAAGAGACACACCCAAGTAAGAAAAGCCAGTGAAAAATGCTAAAAATTGAATCTTGACCCAAAAGATCACATATTTTATAGTTTTAAGACAAACCCAAGTTGTAGTTTTAAGTAAAAAAAAGTTGATATACAATTCTTCGGCACAACAAAGATGAAAAAAAGAAAAGGAGAAAATGAAACCCTAGATTTGAAGTGAGAAAAGGAGAAGGAAGAGAGTTTTTGGGAAAGAGAGGAGAGGGTAAAGACAAAAGTGCAATGAAATAGAGAAAATTTGAGCCCTTTTGAATTAAAGTAAAGGAGTAGACACAGACAACTTTCTTTTTAGACTATAGAATAATTATAAACTAATGCGGGGGGGGGGAGAGAAGGTTCAATAGAAGTCAAATGATAGAGTAGTTGCGTATTATTTCATAATGTATATCGTATTACTATATTTTATTATATTGGTTTATAATATTTTAATGAATATAGTGTTTGGATATATTTATATCATTTTTCGTTATTATATAATGTCATATGTTAACAATTTGAATGACAAATCTATAAGAAAGTAAGTAAGCTACAAGATAGAGCTATTATGAAAAAGTGGGGTAAATGATAAAATATGATTACTGAATAATAAGTAAGTTAAGATGAGTAGAAAATATTAAGATAACGACACGATCACACCAAACCAATCGTTACATAAAATGAAACTTTTCATTGTTACCTAACTATGAATTTAAACGATACAATACAATAAAATTTAAATAACAATCAAAATAAATATTATATTTAAATTAACAATACAATACAACGGGTAATTCAGATTTAATCGAGCTCTAATACAGCTATCGAATATCGAATAAGAAAAAATCCATCCAGACAAGATGTTTGATTGTTTTTGACTTGGGAGGCTCTTTGGTGGACAGTTGGCTAAGTTGGGTGCACCTAAGTAACAACATGTCTTTGTCATATTGACACTATTGGTGCTACAAATTTTTGGGCAAAATCAAAGGAGAGAGAAGGGAAACAAAGACATTTTTTTTTTCTTTATCTCTCTTTAGGGTCTATTTTGTACTTTGATGAATTTATTGAGAGTTTGGGACCTTAGTTAATTTGCTTTTGGAAGTTTGAATAACAAAGTTTTGACTAAAAAAGGGATAATAGAGTGATATGAGAAAGAGTCAAAAGTTCCTTGAAAATAACAAAGATTCAAATTAAGCAAAAAAATTATTGGCATTAGTTGTTTACACCAAACATTCAGATACATGATATAATATGAATCTATATATAATTTTTTAGGACTCGTTTAGTATGAGAGATAAGAGATAATTAATTTTTAAATGAATTTATTTCAAATTTAATCAGAATAAAATTACAAAATAACTTATTCGAGGAGTATATTGTTATTTTATTCTACATTCAGAATGGAATAACAAATCTCGAAACAACTTGTTTCCAAATCAAATGAGCCCTGACTACTTTAACATAGTTAATAATAGGAGTGCCAATGATACAGTTTAATCCGTTATTTTATTATATTTATATAATATCAATTTTTTAATTATTTTATTTTGTATAATCAAAATTAAACTTTTTACATTGTCCCATCATTTTGATTTTGGTTTGATTTTGATTCATTTACGATATTCTTTTATTAGAATGTCATGTAAGAGTCACATAAAAAGTTAAGACATGATACAATGCCTACTTTTGTGTGGGAGGAGGAATTTGAAGTTTCGAGATCTTGATTCGTAACCACGTGCTCTAATCCTTTGTGCTATGGCCTATGAATAACTATAAGAATAGTTAAATCACGTAAATATATATTTTCAAAAATATACAATATACATATTTTTGTCTAAATATTTTATCTATGATAAATATATGGAGTGTATATAGTGTATAGTAGTATTGTTAGGCCCATTAAACCCAAATTCACAAAATTCTCATGACCCGTAAGTATATAAATAAACAAAAAGCCCCAATTCAGCGAATTCTAGGGTTTTTGATTTCTTAATCGCCGACGCCGGCGCCGACTGCCGTCAACCTTCAAATCGTCGCTCATCACCTTTTTTTAGCAGTTATCGTCGTTCGACGATTCACCGGTCCAGGTAAGCTTCTGACTTCTCTCTTTTGCTTCATATTTTTCTCCTTTTCAGGCTTTAATTTCTCCGTCTCGTTGTGTGCTTGCTGCAACAGCTTACAAGAAGTTACTAGCTAAAGTTGCATTGTAACTCTTTTACATTTATGTAGAATTCTGTAATTTAGCTTGTGCTTAAGGCCTGAAAGGTTTTTTGTTTTGGTGCGTAAACTTCAATACTAATGAAATTGATGATATGACTTCTCGAATCTCGATATATTGCTAGTAATGAATTTGAAGTTTGAGTCTTGAGATTAAGGCGTCTGTGTGTCCATGAACTATTCGGGTCCTTATCTTCTGTCTCTATTTTTATTCTACTTCTCCTTTTCTTTTTTGATGCAGTACAAAATTAAAGTTTTTCTTTATTTTATTGCTAGTAGTGTTGTAGTGTTCTTCAGTTGAAAATTCCTTCACTTATAAGTTACCACTGTATGTTGTCGCAATTTATGGATGCATTTATCAAATAAGATATCCCTTTGTGTATGAATAATTTTCTTAAAATTCTGGTGAATAAAACTTGCCTTTAGCTTCAGCCGTATTGCTTATCTTTTTCTGTTGAAGTTTAACTTTCTTTTATCGTTTTCTCTTGCTTGCTGACAGATGAGGGTGAAAAAGCAGAAGCGGCATAGGAGAGCTGTGAGGTTTTACACAGCTTGTTTTGGGTTTAGAGAGCCGTTTAAAATCTTCTGTGATGGAACATTTGTGCATCATCTTGTTGTTAATCGCATAACACCTGCTGATACTGCATTGACAAATATTCTAGGTGCCCCAGTTAAACTATTTACCACCAGGTTTATATCAACAGCTCCATTTGTCTCTTTTCTGCTATGGTCTTTACATGATCCAACTTTGTTTGCACTAGTTTGGAGGACAAGCTAAATATGTTTCGCTTTTAAACTGTTTGGTCACTTCCTGTCCTTTTTGCTTGCAGATGCGTTCTTGCGGAGTTGAAGAGCCTTGGTGGTTCCTATCTGGAAGCACTGAATGCAGCTAATACCCTTTTTACTGCACGGTTAGTCATTTATTCTCTTCTTCTTGCTGGCTCTTCTCAAGAGCAGGATGTGTGTTGCTTCACTTCTCAGGACATTCTTTTGAGTTATGCCACATAATTTGAATCTTACTCTATTGCAGATGTGACCATGAGACGCGGAAAAGTGCTGAAGATTGCATAACTGAAGTTATTGGGGAGAACAATTCTGAACACTTTTTTGTTGCTACTCAAGATGCTGATTTGCGTAGAAATCTTCAAAAGGTATTTGGACTTACTTTCCTCGATTTATAATGCCCTATACATATTGCAATATCAGTCATATCACTTACTAAAACATGTGAACTGGAAAAATCCCATATTCTAGGATGTCTTGTCAGAAAAATCTTCGGCAGCTACTTAGTGTAATAGTGTTGCATCCATTTCAAAATGCGAAACTTGCAATCTCTGACTTTTGTCAGTAGTCAAAAGATTTTTAACTATCTAAGTGGGAAGTGGTAAAAACAAGAGATCTTTTTGGGAAGTGGTACAAACGAGAGATCTTTGTGCATCTACAGGACTATATTGTGGTTCACCAGTTGACCTTAGCATGTGGGACTAAGATGATAAAACTGTAAAATATTTCTGTCTCCTTCTGGGGGCGAGGGGGTAAGATTAACAGTTCCACACTGTTTGGCAATTTGAATGGTATTTTATGTACTCGCGAGGGAGTGACCTGAATCTATTTTGTATCTGTAACTCTTATAGCTTGTTTGGACAAGCTTCTCGTGAGTCAAAATTGCTTATTTTTTTCCGAAGTGCGTATTTTAGAGGGTTGAGGTGTTTTACCATACTTTTAGGAAAAAAAATTAAGTGCTTTTAAGTAGCAGTAGAAGCTGAAAACAATAGGTTTTTCGCAAAAGCACTTCTGGAACCACAGCCAAGCACAAATTGCTGTTCTAATATTGACAAAAGTGCTTTTCAATTTGATTAACTAAAGCACAAACGGCTACTCTCCAAAATTACTTTTTCGAAAAGCACTTATCACAAAAAGCACTTCTCAAAATAAGGATATTTCAAAAGCTTGGGCAAACAGGTGTTACTTTGAAATGAACCTGAAGACCTCCAACATTTAGGAGACAATTTATTATGTATATGCCAACTGGCTTTTCTCCTGTTTTTTCTGACCTTTGTTTCCCCTTTTCCTGAACCGGGTAGATACCTGGTGTGCCCGTAATTTTTGGTCTGAGGAATGCATTATTTCTCGAACAACCATCATCATTTCAACGTCAGTTTGCCAAATCTTCTGAAGAAGAACGTCTTCATATGACTGACCTGGAGTACAATATGCTTAGACAAAGGAAAAAGAGGAGATTGTCCGATGACAAACAAGGGGATTCTTCCGATGCATCAGAGGAAAAGATAGATGATGTTTTACAGGCTCAGATTATCAATACAAATGTTAAGAGGAATGGAAGTGATGTCAAGGATAAAGTTCGCTTCAAGAGAAAGAAAGCCAAGGTTAGGGTTCATAATATTTTCTTATTTTCCCTTGCACAACTTAAAATTAACTTGTTGCTTCTCTCATTCTATTAAAATATTGTTGTTTAGGAACAAATTCTCCACTTTCATGTGAAACATTACACGTTAATGTTCAATGCCTTGGTTAAAAGTTCTCTCTTTTGATAGGTAAACAAACATTTTATTAAAGCAGAATACATTAACTTAGTGACAGGTAAATGTAGAAAGACATGGGCTACAAAACTCATCCCTACCAATTCCTTGGAAATGCAGCTTTTGCTGGTTTGTGACACGAACTTTTGAGAAACCATAATGATTTTAATAAAAAGAGGTTTTCTGGAACTTCTGTGTGTGTCATTTCATGAATGATTGTTAGGATACAAAAGTTACTCCGAAAGTTGCTTGATTCATAAAGATTGATTTTGTTCATCTAGATTGATAAGTATCTTTTTATTTTAGCTTGTGCGCAAATTGTGATCCTTAAGCTCTGAACCAAAGGTTTTTTCTTTCTCTATGCTAGATGGCTGGACATATATTCGAAATAAGAGGTTATATTTTTTTGTATGTGTGTGATATTATTTCTTATAAGTAAGTATACTTCTGCATTTAACGGTTGCTGTGTGCATAGCCCTCTCTTAACTTTGAGTTGAAAAAGATTGAGTGACATAGACTAAGTATTATGTTGTAAGGGAATTGTTTTGCCTGTTGTTCCTCTAAATTGATTAAGTCGGTACCATATTTACTTATATAATATATGTTTCATGGACGTTATTGACGTAATGCATGATTAGCTAAACATGTTCCTGAATGACTCTATGGTTTATGCCTTCCCTTCTACAGGGTCCAAATCCACTCTCTGTCAAGAAGAAAAAGAAGTCTGTGGATACAAATTTTACGACCTCGGGAAAGGTGAGATTAAGTTTCTCAAGTAACTGAAGTCGAGCTGGGTAATATATTCTCATATAGAGATGAAGGGTATTCATTCTTTTCGGCCTGTCTCACCACTCCTTTGTTAAAGAGAGAAAAAAGAACGTCTACGTGCAACACCTCATAAAATTTGTCAGTAGTTCTTGTATTATTCACCTGTTTAATTACTATAGCGCTTGACCTCTATAAATATCTGCGGGGAGATGATATGCACTATGACCATAGTGAATTATACCTCCACACATAGTAGTTCTCTTAGGTGGGTGCGACATTGATTGTTGGAGGTTATAGTAGGGGATGAGGTAGACCTAAAATCATAAGAAAGGAAATTGTCTCAATAGGACTACAACCCGTGTGCACAGGTGAGTTTGGCCATTGTATTTATTATTGGTCAGGTGATAGTTTTTAATTAATAATATAAACATCGACTAATAGATTAAAACATGAAAAAATATAGAACTTTCTCAGAATTGTACAAGGTTCAAAAGAAAAAGATGCAAAACTATCTAGGCATAGTGATAGAATATTCTAAATCAACAAATTCTTTATTATAGAACAATATTTTTACTATGACTTATACTGAGTTTCTTAAAAATGAAATTACATATAATGGAAATCTGTACTAGTAAGGATATACTTGTACCACTAAATGACAAGACACAAGTGAAAATTGCTCCCTCACTCCCCTTGGTAATTAAGCCACTGAATTATCTGAATTAGTGTAATAAACTGTATTATCTCCCCACCTTTCTCCCCTCTTGGTGAATGTGGAAGTTCCAAGTGCAGGAAAACAAGAATGGTGAGGGAACTGTGAGAAGCAGGAAGAGATCAAGGAAGAGGTCGCGCAAAAATGCTGTAGAAGGAAATGCTTAGTGTTGAAGGCATCCACCAGTAAATCTTTTACCCGACTGGCTTTGTAATATCAGGTAAATGATGATCTATAAAGTTAGAAGTGAAATGCTGATGCTGCATCGTAACGAGATAATTTTCTCTAGAGCACCATATAACTGAAGACACAGTTATTTCGCAAAAACGCCAAAGTACAATGTAGAAATTGTTAATTGCTTTAGAGTTTACATGATCTACTGTTTTTCTCTTAGAACTTCCAAGAATTGACAATGGTTGATTTTAAATGCATCAAGAGTTTCTTTATTCCTCAACTAAATACATTGCTTGTGTTGGTCTACACTGGTATATTTATTCGGCAACTCTGCCCACCAAAGCTTAGGCATATGTGAGAAAATCACCTAGTGATTGTTGCCATCTACTGCTCTCTATCTTATAACTTCCAAAATTTGATTATGGTTGATTTGAATGGATCATGAGTTTCTTTCTTTCTTTCTTGGAAGTGTTGCTTCTTCAACTAAATCCATTTCTTGTTCTCGTTTACGTATGATATTTACGAGTTTGTTCCCACCAGCACATGTATCAGACAACTCTGCCAACCAAAGCTTAGGCAATACGAGAGTATATAATCTGGTGTCATTGCCATCTAGTGAGATTTGAACCCGAGATCTCACGCTTCTCCTTCCACTTCATTGACGTTATATGCTTGATTGATTTTAGATCATATGGAATCTCTAAGAATTATGTCTCCTTTGCAGGAGGAATTTTGATTAATGGATAGCTATCAAGCATAGTACACAATCTTCCACAGGAAACACTATATTTATCAAAGGAATTGTCTACTTGAAAGACAACAAATATTATGGGAACACAAGGGTCTATTGCTAATTGTGATCAATTTTGAATTTTGTATGAATTTTCCCCTTATAATAACAATAGATACAGGTGCCCGTGCTAGTACGGGCCCAATATCTACTATTTTTTAATTTTAATTAATGCGATATAGATAGAATTAGAAAGTTACTAATTAAATTTTAATATGATTTTTAGATTTTTTAAAGTTGTTTATTACTTTTTGCTTGCGCAAATTTAATGTGAAGAGGCCTGTTAAGATATCCATAATTAAAGTATTTTTTGTCATCGATCGTTGATTTTTTATTCAATTAGTTACAAGATATAAACAAATATTACCGACGTTAAAAATAATAAAGCTATAACTAAAGAATATAAATTTAAAATTAAAAGTCATAGTTAAAACGGATTCCATAATTCTGAAAATATTATACATTAATTAAATTAAAGTAGAACAAAAGAAATAATTTTTAAAAAGTTTTTTCTCTTATATAATAAGAGAAAATGATTGAAAGTTGAAAACACGTTAATGTCAATTCTAAGTTCTAACAGTTATGATCGGACTAATTCAGATTTGTGTCGCATAGTACCCACTAACGGGGAAATATTTCTTATTCCATTCTCAAAATCCAAATACGAAAACGCTACCCATTATTATAAATAACTTAATTCGATATTATGTAAGTGCACAAAATTTCAACTTATATTACATTCTTTTTCATGTTATATAACATGAGAAATTAGGCACTAAACAATCATTTTGAAGAAAGCACAATTTTGTTTTGTTGACATAGATTTAACTTTTTTTTTTAATTGTATAAGAAAAAATTGTGGTCACAAGCTTGTTCAATAAAATAGTATAGTTGTGATTAAGACGTGAATTATTATTATTATTATTATTATTATTATTATTATTATTATTATTATTAAGAAATCATTAAGAGTTGGCTAATAAATAATGTATCCAATAAAGGTATTCCTAATCAATTACATCTTATAAAATTATATGGAACATAATTGATTGGTCGGTTTGATTAGGGCGGTTTTTAATAAATAAATTTTACTAATGAGTTTTGTGACACAATAGTCGATAATATATTAAGCATCTTGATAAGGTTTTGGACGGCTTATTTTATTTGGTGGTCACAAGTTCGAGCCTTGAAAGCAGTGAGGGTATAATAGTCTTTTTTTCTCTTGTATTCAAAATTTTTCATTTTTGAAACTATACACTATTATATTAACTCATTGATGCAATGTTTCATAAGATATTTTGTGTTTGAGTCTTGATAATGAAGTTGACGCTTCATCCACAAAGTGAAACTTATCGACGTAAATTCGAATTAATTAAACTCAAGATATTGTAAATTTGAACTAGTTGAACTCAAAGTGAATACCAAATATAGAATAGAAAAAATAAAAAAGACTTCTATCATAAAAAATTAAACAGAAAAATGACTTACTTTCTCTCCGCCACTCCATTAGCTTCATAATAAATCATTTCTAAATAATTGTGGCTGTGATTCTCCCATAATTTTTTTTAAAAATAATTAGGTTTTAAAGTTTGACATTAGAGCTTTTATTAGGTTGCTTAGCTAAGGTTAATGATAAAATCAAATCAACTAAACTTTTTATGGTTTGCTATCTTTATGTAGACTAAAAAAAATAAAAAAAATAATTTTTTTACTTCTTTTTTCGATACAAATAGTGAAGAAGTATATTATTGATTAATAGAAAGCGAAATTAAAAAAAAAAAAAGGGCCATATTCCAAGAAAGTGTAATGTATTAAGTTCAAATTAGAAATATTTACTTCAAACTTCAATTTTTTATATATTTAATTTAAATAAGAAATATTTACTTCAATTTTATAATTGTTGAGATCAAGAGATGATTTTTTATGCACTCATTATCTAATGGAAATTTAATTTAATTTTTTTTGTTGCTTAGCTGCCCACATTATCAGAATTATTTGAAGATTAGGTGATTAATTAGTAGGTCCAGAGCAGCTAATCAAATGTATATATGTTTAATAAATAAATAATGTGATATTCTAATTATTTAGAACAATAAGAAAAAGAAATAAAACCATACAAGAATCTGCCAACTTCTTCCCTTCTGTTAATGTTGATAATATATCAATAACTAATAATTTGATTTACAAATCCATTAAATATAATCACATTTTTGTGTCATTTCTAACAATTTACTATATTTTATTCTTGAAAGAGGTTAAAATCACATAAACAATTAAGTATTTTTGATCTACTTTAAACGTTTTCATTTTTCACCCCAAGGAAATGAAGTAATTATTGGTTTAATCAAATTCAACATTTTCAATAAGAAATTCAAATATTATTTGATGAGTGAAATCTCACATCGGAGAAGGATGAGTAAACTTTTAATATGATTTGGATAATTCTTCAATTGTGAGCTAATTTTTGTAAGTGAGTTAAGCTTAAGATTCATTTAACATGATATCAGAGCTAGACTCTTGATTTTGCGCCCCCCTCCCCCATGCACACAATCCACAATAAATGATAGAGTCAATAGATATCCAATATTCGGATAGAGTCAAAGAGTGAAAAAGCGACGAATGCAATTTCCAATCAGAGATGGATGAGTTGGTAGGACCGTTTATATAGCTTGAACATCGTTTGAGCTATATTTTGAAATTGAAATAGGTCCAACGTCCAATTTAAACATAATATTAGAACTAGACTCTTGATATTAGGCCCTTAAATAAATTATTCATCCATTTAATATAGAAAAATGTTTAAACGTGTGTTTGTTGGGGGATGGATGAATGAAGGATAGATGAGTTTTCGAGAACTCTTAATATGACTGAGATAATTCTTTCCTTGTAAACTAATTTTTGAGAATAAATTAGGTCCAAAAGCAATTTGACATATTTCAGTAGATATTAGATTATGATTATAGTATCAAAAAGTGCAACAGTAGATTCAACAATTAACACTTTAATCTACCCTTAATTCTGTCAACCTTTTTTGTTAATTTTTGATCGGTATAATACATAAATATGTTATTTAACTAATATTTATGTCTTCTAACTTTGTTTGTACATAATTAGACACTTCAATTATCATAAAATTAAACAAGTAGACATACATGTGCTACCTAACAACTCGCGTGAAATACACACATTCTATATGACAAATCATATGAGATTTGTCATGTAAGACATGTGTATCTACTTATTCAAATTATGTCTATTTGTTATTAAACAACATAAATATAAACTAAGATCAAATTAACTTTATAGATGTCAGCTAATGTCGAGTTAATGGCTTCTCCACTATATAAGGACACAAGCAAATACCTTTTTTCTCAGTACCAAAAAGTAGAAAAAAAAACACACACAAAAAAAAGAAATCTTAGTGAGTGAGTGAAGAAATGGCAGAAAACAAGGAAGAGGATGTTAACCTTGGAGCCAACAAATTCAGAGAGCCACAACCCTTAGGCACATCAGCACAAACAGATAAAGATTACAATGAACCACCAGCAGCCCCTTTATTTGAACCTGGTGAACTATCATCATGGAGTTTTTACAGAGCTGGAATTGCAGAGTTCATGGCAACTTTCTTGTTTTTATACATCACAATCTTGACTGTAATGGGTCTTAAAAGATCTGATAGTTTGTGTTCTTCTGTGGGTATTCAAGGTGTTGCTTGGGCTTTTGGTGGTATGATTTTTGCCCTTGTCTACTGTACTGCTGGTATCTCAGGTCAGTTCATTTTTCCCTAAAAATTTCATCTTTTTGTGTGTGTGTATTATCATGGGGTTAGGTAGAAACTAGTTTTATGAGTTCTTGATTATATACCCATAAAAAAAGTTTTTAGCTTTCTTTGCTCGTCTATTGCACTACTGGTATCTCAGGTTAGTTAATTGCTCCTAAAAAAATGAACTTTTTGTGTATCTTGTCTTAAAAATTTCAACTTTCTTTTTTGTTGTTGTGAACCATGAGTTTCTCTGTGTAGTTTTGCTTGTGATTTTCTGATCTTGTTCCTTTTCTTGCTCTAAAATTGTGAACTTTTTTGTGTATTTCTAGTAAAAATGCCAACTTTTTTGTTTTGTTTGGTGTATAATGGGTATGTATTCAAAAGGGGTAGTCTATTACATATAGAGTTTTACTTCAAAACTATCAAAGTCACCAAAGTGGAAGTAGTTTCTTGAAAATTGAGAAATAAGGCAGTTAATTAGTTAGACTATGGTTATTTCTTACTTTGAGCGGAGGGTCTTTCGGAAATAGCTTCTCTAACTCCATGAGGTAGGGATAAGGTCTGTGTACAATCTACTCTCTCCAGACCCCACTTACCTGTGAGATTACACTTGATATGTTGTTGTTTAATTGTTTATTACTTCTTGCATATGTAAACTAGAGTCGGGGGCAGTATTTTCACCAAGAGAATTCATCATATACAGTGATTTTAAGGCGAATGAATCGCCTTCACATGATTCGAGTAGAAAGCAATGTGTTTTCGGTTGAACCTACATTTCTTTTTGAAAATTTTCAAGTGCAAGCATTGATATTTGCCTTCTTTTTCTTTTTTGTCAAGAATTGACTCTCTTTTTTTTGTACTGAAACAGGAGGGCACATTAACCCAGCTGTGACATTTGGTCTGTTCTTAGCAAGGAAACTTTCCTTAACCAGGGCAGTGTTCTACATAGTGATGCAGTGTCTCGGTGCCATCTGTGGTGCTGGTGTTGTCAAGGGATTCATGCAGGGTCCATATCAGAGATTTGGCGGTGGTGCCAATGTGGTTCAACCCGGATACACGAAAGGTGATGGCCTTGGTGCTGAGATTATTGGGACCTTTGTTCTTGTCTACACTGTTTTCTCCGCCACTGATGCCAAGAGAAACGCTAGAGATTCACACGTTCCTGTAAGTGTTTTCTTGCCCCACTGATAACTTCATTTTTGTTTCTTTTAATCGAAAAATTGTTTCTTACTGATAATGTGTTTGGATCATCATACTGCAAGGATTTCTCTTTTTCTTTCTTTTAAGGATTGCCATGATAACAAAGAATACTGGAAAGAGGGTCAGACTATTCAAATATGCTGCTTGCACATGTGTCGGATCGTTCAAAAATGCACTATTTTTGGAAGATCAGACATGCAACTGTCGACATTTTTGAAGAGTCCGAGCAACATAGTTTGGGAGTTTGATTGAGTAGGATGAGTGAACATACGCCTTTGCTCTAGGAAAAATGATGCACATACTATCATGTGCCATTATAGTTTGTCAGCAAGTGATGCCCCATTATTTCTGGCGGGAGGTAGCAGATACCTAGTGGAATAATTGAGGTGCGCGTAGGCCGACCCAATCACCAACTCATCAAACGGAAAATCATGCCCATACTAGCATGCCTATGTGGTTTGTCAGCAAGTGCTCTTGGTTGATGTAGTTGTATGATGGGAGACCGCGCAATTGATAATTTGGTCTAGGGGTTTGGCCAAAGATACTGATTCTCACATCGATGAGTTACCATACGGGTTGATTTTTCAAATGGTTACTCAACTAATAGTTATTATCTTAGTTGCTTGATTCCAATTTTTTTCAACAAAGAAAACAACTTTCTGATAACGAATGCATACAATCCCAACTTGCATCGGATTAAAACGTGATTGCTGTTGTTTGAAGAATAAAGAAACTGCATTCTTAAGTTTTGTATTGTGTTATACAGATTTTGGCACCACTTCCAATTGGATTCGCGGTATTCTTGGTTCATTTGGCTACAATCCCAATTACCGGAACTGGGATCAACCCTGCTAGGAGCCTTGGAGCTGCTATCATCTTCAACCAAGACCAAGCTTGGGATGACCATGTAAGTCCCTTCAACTTACATTCATGTGATGATCATATTTCATACTTCCATTTCTATTTTGTTTTTGATGACCGGAAAAACATGGAGGTTAGTTGGTGCGTTCGAAATTCAGTGGATAATGTGTTCTCCCTTCTACCCTTCTCCACTTAGATACCAACGATCATAGTATGTCTGCTCATCTAATATAAAATCAATGAGTAGATCTCACCTCTCCTTCCCCATACCATTGTCACAAGAGATAGGTATCCACCGAAAAGAGAGTACGACCCCTTGTCCAACAACATTTGGTTTAAACATGGAGTTGTGTTCAGAACTGTCAATATGGGCTGGCCCAGCTCAGACGGGTCGACTCATCATTTTGATGGGCCTTAAGATACCTAGCCCAACCCTACAAGCGGCCGGGCCGGGCCAAGGCCAAGGCCACATTGACGACTCTAGTTGTATTAAGCATGCTTCTTTGATAGAGAACACCTGGCTCGAACTCATGACATGCGCCTAATTCACATAATCACACATCACATGTTGTGCTCTTACCACTGAACCAAAATCGCCAAGGCTCTCGTTTCTTTCTTTTCATAGCTCACAAGTTTCTTTTTTTTCTTTTTCAGTGGATCTTTTGGGTTGGACCATTCATTGGAGCTGCACTTGCTGCAGTTTACCATCAAATAATCATCAGAGCAATTCCATTCAAGAGTAGAGCTTAAGAGTCTCAACCATTTTCTTATCTTTCTACTGTTTGTCTAAATGTGTATTTTCTTCAATTCAAATGTCATTTATGTTAAATAAATTCTCATCAAGTTGTATGTAAAAGCTTCTTTCAATGAAATAATTTTTATTTTATCCTTTCTTAATTATTTGTATGTTATTGAATAGCATTACAGTCTTTCTACCTTCACGAGTAGACGGTATAATCTTAATATAAAGTATGCTAGATTTAATCGAGATCAATACGTTCTAACTAGAAATGAATTATAATGTAGATATATCTAAAGGAAAGAAACGTTGTTTTTGAAATGTATTAAAAAGGAAAGTAAAACAAGCAAATTAAAACGGAAGAATTAATATATTTTTATAGAAAACTTTGATAATCGTGTCTGTCTATGTTCATTGTTGTCATATAATCCTTGTGATTTTGTTAAGTTTTCCTTGATTTCTCCCTCTAAAACAAGAAACAATTAAAAAAAGATTAATTAGTTCAATATTATTGCTTATTATATACTTTCTTCGTTTCAATTTGTTTGTCTGAATTTGATTAGATATGGAATTTAAGAAAGTAAAGAAAATACGTAGAATGTATCAAAATGTTATTTAATACTGTGGTCTTAAACATGTCACGTGAAAAGTTAGAATTAAAGAATCGTCAGAAAAGAAGAGAGACTTTCTTTTCAAAACAGACTAAACAATAAAGCAAAACAAACAAAATTAGTCTACTATTCCATTCGGTTCAATTTGTGTGTTAGATTTTAACTTGATTCGGAGTTTAAGAAGCTAAAGAAAACTCTACAATCTTGAAGTCTTAATTTAAAGATACATAAAATATACTAAAAGATTCTTTAATCTTATGGTCTTAAACATACCACATGAAAAGTTAGAATTATAGAGTTATCGAAAAATGAAAAAAAACATCATTTTCTAAACAGATTAAAAAGAAAGTAAAACAAACAAACTGAAACAGAAAGAAAAGTGTATATAGTCTACTATTATATATATATATTGTTCTATCATCAATTTTTATGAGTAAATTCTCCAAGAATATAATTTATAGAGTGAAACTAAAAATAAAATTAAAATTAAATGTGGATATTTGGAAGAAAAGGAACATCTGGTTTCTCATGTTGTTCAACTGCTGAGGAAGTTACTCAAGGAATTAATGGATTTGGCCTCACTGCCATTGTTACAGGTCACTTTTTCTCTATGTTTGATAACGAAAAAGTTGTCGTAAAGTTTTATTCTTCTTTTCATTTGTTGTCAACGATCTTATTTATGGGACTCTTTCATTAGGTAAGGAAAGAAGGAGCCTAAGCATGATAATTGTCATACACGAAATTCATTGATAATCTCAGTTAATTCGTAGCTAAATAGCTTTACTCATTTAGTTCTATTCACAGTATAATTTTTCAACGTAGGAGATTCAACTTAATTGACTAAATTTTGTCTTCGTTTTTACTTTATCTCAGGAGCAACAAGTGGCATTGGCATGGAGACGACACGTGTCCTCGCCTTGCACGGTGTGCATGTAATTATGGCAGTACGTAATATGGAAAATGGAAAAATAATTAAAGAAAATATACTTAAATCCATTCCAAATGCTAAAATTGATTTTATGGAATTAAATCTCAGTTCTATGGAGTCAATAAGAAAATTTGCCAAAGAATATAACTCTGCTGGCCATCCTTTGAACCTTTTAATGTAAGAAAACAATATATTTATAAGTTTTGTATTGTGTTTGATATGACGAAAAATATTTTTCGATTTTTTTTCACTATTCAACACTTTACAAAATTTCATAAACTATTTTAATGGAAAAACAGAGAGAAAGAAAGAAAGTCATTTTTTCCCCTTTGATGATTTTTTTTTTTTGGTGTTTGATTGTCAAAAAATATTTTTCATCTTGTATTTCTAAGATACTTAGAACAAAAACTTTGAAAAACTCGATAAGAAACAACAAAATTTAAAGAGTATTTTCAAAACTAGTAGAGAAAATAGAACCAGAAATAGATTAGAAACAATAAACAAAATATTTTTCTTAAAGAAGAAAATCGAGCCCACTGAATGCACAGTGTCCCCTTAAGGAAATTATTCCCCTCAAGTACTCGAGGTTAATGGAATATATCCTCCCAGGATAGAACGATCTTACTCACCGGTGTAACGGTACCTAAAACTACGGTGTCAGCGAACCACTCAACGTAAATAAAGTACACTTATAATACTAGATTTAATAGTAATGGTAGAAGAAGGCCAGAAAATTGGTTCTTTTAAAATGAGAGGAAATCCCTCAATTTATAGAAAACAAAGGGTAGTACGTGAAAATGTTCTTATTGTGTCTTATCGGAAAGATCACAACCCTTTGGAAAAGCCACAATATTTCAGAAAGGTCACAACATTTCATAAAAGTCACAACTCTTTATAAAAGTCTCAACTCTTCATTTTTCATTCACACCTTTTAAAACCCAACAAAAAATAACTTATTTTTTTTTTGAAAAAGACGTTTTCTAGAAAATATTTTTCTTATGACTAATGACTTATTTTCTAAAAAAATATTCTAAATATTTGTTGAAGAGTGAAAAATATTTTTCAAAAAGAGATTGATAATAATATCAACAAAATATTATTTAATTGTTGTTTTGGTTTTGTAAGTAATAATGCAGGGGTTATGATTCCACCATTCACACTTTCTCAAGACAAGATAGAATTACAATTTGCAGTTAATCATTTAGGTAACTCAATTTTTCTTTAATTTGTTGAAGATATAATTAAATAATTAAATAAAGTAATGGTTTTTTTAATAATTTAAGCTTTTTGATAAGATGATCACACATTTTAATATAATATCGGAGCAAACGTCATCATGGATTCAAGTCTCACAAAAAATATATTAAAAAATGATCATGTGATTAATTAACCCATGATAAAGAACCAAGTTCGCATAAAAGAATATATTGAAGATACAATTAAGTAGATAAAGACATATGCTCCAATATGTGTGCAAAAGCGACATATTAAAGATATAATTAAGTAAATATAACTGTGATCAGGCTCACACTTGATGACGTTTTGTCGTTTTGAAGATACAAATTAACGTAAATGAAAATCTACTCTATCCTTGGTCTTTCATATGCGATAAATAACAGTCTGATGCACTAAGCTCTTATTATGTACTGTGAGATTTTGGAAATGATCATATCACGAGGATCTATGCAGCCTTATCTTGTATTTCTGTAAATAAAATTATTTTTATATCTCAAATCCGTGACCTCCTTCTTAATTACATGACAACAACTTTACTAGTTACGATAAAACTCTCGAGATGAATACATTACTCAATGTATGATCAAATATGATGTGTTAATATTTTGTTTTTGCAGGTCATTTTCTTTTGACAAATCTTTTATTGGAAAACATGAAAAATACAGCTAAAAATAGCAAAAAAGAAGGAAGGATAGTAAATGTTGCATCAGCAGCACATGATTTTGCATATTCTCAGGGAATTATTTTTGATAAAATTAATGACAAAGAGAGGTATATATATGTAGTCCATAATTAAATAACTTATTTTATAATTATCATATTTTAGTTGAAAATTTTCTTATTTAAAGAATAAAAATATGAGATTAATTTTTTCGCGTTTAGTTGAATATTTGTTTCCAATTAGATATGAAATTATTTTATTTCGTGTTTATTTCTCATCAAAGTCTTCTGAAAAAATTAAAGTTAAAATTAAAAATAAAAGTATATCCCAATTTATTTATATCGTAAATCAAACACATGTGTTATATTTATATTTTGTATACATCCTATTTTTAGAATTTTAATATTTCTTATTTATTTGTAATTATTTGCAGCTACCATAGATTTCATGCTTATGGCCAATCAAAGCTTGCTAATATACTGCATGCAAATGAACTCGCTAACCGCTTAAAGGTAATTAAAGTTATTATCATCACTTAAAGTCGTTATTATAAAATTCAAAATTTATAAAATTAAAATTCTGATTTCGCCTCTATCAATATTATTTTTTTCATAAATAGGAAGAAAGGGTGAATATTACTGCTAATTCTGTTCATCCTGGACCAATTGCCACCAACATTATGCGTTACGACAATATCCTTCATGGTATAACTCACTTTTATTTTTTTTATTCCACCATTTATTTAAAATTTCTTTGGTATTTAGATCTAACTAAAGCAAAATATGTGGATAAATTCACAAAATGTGTAATAAATGAAGATTCAAATGTAGGAATTGTCATAAAAAGTTGTGTGGTTTTAGTTTAATAAGTTTCAATAAATATAAAGTTTAAAAGTGTAACGAGTTCAGTTGTAAAATATTTATGGTTGAACTTGTCAAAATTAAATTTTAAATCTATCTCTGAAAGTTTTGACTATATTTTTGTTCAAATGTAGTTTGAAGTCATCCATAGTTCAGATTGAGTCGTCTTTAATCTCGAGTTTGACCCTATTTTCTCCCCCTCCCTAACCATCTTTTACAGGAATAGTTAACTGGATTGGGAGATATGTGCTCAAGAATATTGAACAGGTACTTGAATTTTTTTCTCCTTACATTTGTTATCCAATACTGTAGCTCTGCCTCTGTATTTATCGCCTATTCTTG